>CAJNJA010001893.1:7627-18296 GCA_905231915.1 Symbiodinium necroappetens | reverse complement strand
AAACCTTCCGCTGTTGCGTGAGCTAGGCGACTTTGCTCGCAATGTCACTACTTTGCTATGTTCTGGTACTCCTTTGGCTTAGCATCGTCGATGTTTCTTAGACTAGCTTCATATCTACTACATCCCGCCTTTCCGCTCTACTCCTGCGGACGCCAGGGATGCAGGCGATGCTGCTGGTCCAGCCAGGCGTCCATCTGCACTTCAGGCGATGCTCCCGCAGATGGGCTGGCATTTCCGGCGGATCCTGTACTTCCTGACGCCGCCTAGCGTTCCGCCGGGCTTTCACTCCGGGAAGAGGCTGCTCCTTGTCCGAGTCGGAGGCTTCGCCTTCCTCATCGCTCTCTTCCCAAGCAAGCTTCGGAAGATCAACAGGGCCTATAAAGTCCCGTTGAAGCTCAGGTATACGTACTTTCGCACCCTCTCCCCAAGCCTTCAGGCGCTCGCACTTCCGGCCTCCTGTACACCCGGGACCCCCCATGCAATCGGCGAAAGGGCAAGTGTTCTTCCGCCGCCGGCCCGCCAATTCTGGAAGGGGATAGTCTGCCGGTATGCCGTGAGGAAACTGTCTTCGCAGATCGTTGAGCGGCGAAAACTTGCTCTGCTGTAGGAAAGGCCCACGCTGGAGCATATGCCGACAGAACTTCTCCGACCCTTCCCCAAAAGTTTTGCATGCATCTATGTACACAGAGCACCCTGCGCCACCGTTGCAGGTTGCGGCATTTGCGCAACCGGCACGGAGGCCCTCTCCGGGCGGAACAGTCCCAATTAAACCAAGTGCTCCGCCTTACAGCCTGGCCGTCTCCTGATCCTTCTTCGAGGTTCGAGAAAACAGGGCGACGACCCAGTGGAGGTCATGATCTGGAAGCGAATTACGACCGCCACCCTTGGAGCGCCAGCTGCGGTAGCGGTCGAGTGCATACGTCCTCTCCTGGATCCGTGCCTGCAGATTCTTTCGCATCTGCTTCGATGAATTAAGGATCATCCTACATCCATGTTCCAACTTTCCGGGGTCAACCCTAAGCCCTATAAACCCTGAACCCTACAGGACCCTAAGCCCTAAGCCCTAAACCCTAAACTCTGAACCCTAAAGGACCCTAAGCCCTAAGCCCGAAACCCTAAAAGTTCGCTTCGGCTCAGCGGCTCCGGCGCCGAACACCCGAATCCCCTCAGGCCGCACCCTTGGAAGAATAAACACAAGAAGCTACCGTTGATGATGTAAATCCTGCATGGCTTTAAGGACCCTAAACTATGGGAGTTATGGGTTTATACCATCAACCGTAGGGCTCTGGACGAGGAAAGACAGAGGCCTGTGCTCAAGAAAGACATCACCTCTTTAACCCAAAACCCCCTATAAAACCCTAAATCTCAAGTGCTGGATCCCAACACTCCCAACCCTTAGCAGAAAAAAGCCCTGAAACCCAAAAAAACCTTTAAACCCTCAGGACCCCAAACCCAAATCCTCAGGACCGCTGATCCGGGAGTCAGGACTCCGAAAAGCCGCAGGCTTTAGGCTCTAGGTTTTCCCTAACCCTCCAGGTACCTACTATATAGGGCCCTAGGGGCTCTAGTACCCTATATAGCAGGTACCTGGGGGTTAGGGTTTTTTCAACATGGATGAGAAATGGTCAAAAAGCCCTAAACCCTGAACCCTGTTTTTGGCGCTTAGGGCTTCGCGCCTAGACTCTGGCCATTGGGGTTTAGGGCTCAGGCGCTAGGAACTCGGGCTTCAGGCTGTTGGATTAAGTCAAACCCTAAACGTCCTACCTTAACCTCAAATACTTCACCTTTTTACTCAGGCCGCACCCTTGGAAGAATAAACACAAGAAGCTACTGTTGATGGTGTAAATCCTGCTCCTACCTTAACCTCAAATACTTCACAAATTTTCGGGGACTTAAACAGGACGTCATGATCAGGAGCTCTTCAGAAGGTGGGTCTTCGAGAGTTCCCAGACCCCCTAAACCCTGCCAGATCCTAAACCCTAAGCCCTAGGCCCTAAACCCTAAACCCAAAGCCCTAAATCCTAAAACCCAAACCCTAAGCCCTAAAAGCTAAACCCTAAGGCTCTAAGCCCTAAGCCCTAAACCCTAAATCCTAAAGCCTAAAGCCTAAACCCTGAACCCTAAACCCTAAGCCCTGAACCCTAGAGTCTGAAGCCGGAGCCCTGCCAGATACTCGGAGCCGGGTGACCCGTCTCCCAATTCGCCAACCAGATACCTTCAGGGTTCAGGGTTTATAGGGTTTAGGGTTCAGGGCTTAGGGTTTACGGTCACCTTAATTAAAACATGTCAAAACCTTGCCACCACACATGCACGCCACCAGGGCGTGATCTTCTCTATAAAAGGGAGCCTAAAAAGGACCCTACTTTAGAGAACTACCCACCTAGGACCCTTATAGAAACCCTCTAGAAACCCTTGTAGACCCTAAACCCCTAAACCCTAAACCCCTAAGCCCCTAAGCCCCTGAACCCTAAATCCCTAAACCCTAAAAGGGAACCCAGGACCACGCATATACCACATAGCTACCCCTGAGGGTCCATGTACCCATATGAGCACACTTTGACCCTAAAGGTACCCATATAGGGACTACTTTAAGGCCTAAGTATTATCTATTTGGGTACATGGACCCTTACAAGTAGAGTTATAAGTACCCTAAATGGAGTTAATTACCCTAATTATAACCCTATGTATAACCTACTTACTAAGTCGCTTGGGCCTCCAAGTAGGGTACATGGAGCCTTAGGGAAGGTACGCCGCGAATGGAAGCTCTGGGCCTGGTGATTACGGGTTGAAGTGGCTAAGAGTTTAGGCCTACAGGGTCTGGGGTTTAGGCCTTAAAGGGCTCCAGGGTTTAGGATTTTAGGGCTTAGGGTTGAAGGCTTGAGGGTTTAGCGTTTAAGTTGTAAGGTTCAGGGTTTAGGTTTTAGAGTGTGGTGCTGGCCGAATCTGGAAAGCAACTGTACCCTCGCTCCGCCTACCGCCACGGGCGTGTAGTAGCGAGACGTGTTGGCCCCGTAGAAATCGAAACGCCTGCCTGCGACTCATGCAAATCTTGTCACATGTTGCCCACAATACCAAACAGACGGCATCGCACAGCATGTAGCTTGATGTCATCATGATGGGTATGGTAGTAATGGAGACTGTTGATGTTCTGCTTCTCGTTGCTACGATGTTCAGCATGCTAACTACTACTATGGTTCAGAAGTTCGCGACTGAATTATCAGGGAACCACGTTTCTGCAACTAGAGACTGCCGTACGGATGAGTGTGGATGCAACCGTAAATAATGCGATGATGTACACAAGGCCTACGCCAGTCAAGCTTTGGACTGCATTCTCACTCTCACTCATTGCTGTCCTTGTACCACCTCTGCAAGCCCTCTACGCAGATCGCTCGGCTGTCTCCGTGCCCTTCTCTATAACTCTCTATCTCTCTTTCTCTGTCTTGTGCATGCGTTTCTACACATATGTACAGGTACCATACCAGACCAGACCAGACCGTACCATGACACTACCATACCATACAACACCATTACACTCCTTGACATTTCGCTACACTGCATGTCACATTACATTCCACTGCTACATGCCATTACATTCCATTGCAATTGCCCTACATTGCATCACATGAGAGGACATGACATTGCATACGCCATACATGAGTGCATACATTACATACATATCCAGAACAGCAACCCCCAAATCTAAGCAATAAACTTAAACCGCTAAACGCGGCACTTCGAACCTTCACACACCAAGCACTACTTGTCCACCCGAAAGCCTAAACCCCCGAAAGTTACCGTACACACGAACACCAATAAATACGAACGCTAATAATCACAACAATACTACGAATACTAATATTCACGATAAGAAGAAAAAAGTAGTCATAAGAAGGATTAATAACAACAGTCAAAAACAATAAATACAAGAAGCGGTAGTACTTAGTAATAAGAATAAATCAGACTAAGTGTGAAAAGCCCTCGGGAGGCCCCTGCACAACACGACACAGACCCCAAGCAAGCCCCATAGGGACTCTCTTGAACCCTGAAAAGACCTGAAAGCCCACAAAGGGAGCCAGCCCCTGTAATACTGCTCAGAATGAAGAGAAGCCCCTAATCCCGAAACCCCAGACCCTCAACGCTAAACTGTACGCCCGAAGCACTGGGCCCTCAGCCCTAAACCCTAACGCTCAGCGGCCTTCCTCCGCACCGATGCAACGAACCGGCTGGGCATTGAAGGACGAAGGCCCCCAGCGGCAAGCCTACAGCCAAGGACTTATAGGGCTTGAGGGTTGTAGGGTGTTGGAGTTTTGAGGGCTTAGGATTTAGGTTTGGGGATCGGAATTCGAAGTCTTGAGTTTATGGTTTGTCAGGTGAACCATCTAGGATTGAAGCTGGGGGGTAGGGCCGTTAGGGTTTAAGGTCTATGGTTCAAGGTCTGTTTAAGATTTAGGAGGGCTGTGTTGTAACATCATAGAACCGCATGGCAGGATCCAGGCAGAGTTTTGCAATTGAGGGCTCGTAGAATGCAGTTGTACAGTTGTACCCGTGATCCTTAGGCGACGCTCTATGCGGACGTGCTATATAGCTACTGTACTCACTTAACGCTGCAGTTGTGTTAAAACTTGGTACAAGCTTTAGGACCGTCGCTTCGAGTCGCTGCTTCTATTCTTAAGTCCTCATTTCCACACCCTGGGCACTGCTCCAATTGGAGCCCTACCCTCATTGTTGAAGTCCGTGAGCATTTTTTCTCCATACCAGACCGATTAAGGTTTTCACTCGTAGTCAGTGTGTGATTGCCAAGCTGCCAACAGCGAGTGATGAGAAACTCATGGCGGTGGGTGGGTAGGTAGGTAGGTAGGTAGGTAGGTAGGTAGGTAGGTAGGCAGGCAGGCAGGCAGGCAGGTAGGTAGGTAGGTATAGTTAGGTAGGTCGGTCGGTCGGCAGGCAGGCAGGCAGGCAGGCAGGTTAAGTACGTAGAAACGGAGTCCCGAGGACTGCAGTTCGGAATCGAAAGTCAAGTGAACCATGATAGCATGACCCGAAGCGTCCTAAGTACCTGCTCGGAGGATTCTTACCCAAACCATAATATGAGTAATTCCTACATAGAACCCTACTTTCTAATATAGGTGCTTAGGGCCCTTTGGGTGACTGAGATCCCGCCTCGTAGCAACGACCGAAGCGAGCGTATGGCAAAGCCTGCACAGTACAACCCACATGGGTAGTTCTGAGTTCCCAAAATGGAACAGCACGAGAACAAAGGACCCTACCGGCGGCAGGGACCCCAATTTAGAGAACTACGCACATGCCACATCAAAAGCAACGCCAACTTTGTGAGCTGTTCCTCGCACTCCGGCCATCCTACAGTTCTGGAAACGCCCATGCAAGAACCATCGGAGGAATCAGTCATCCATGTCTCGCTTGCAGTCGGTACAATTAATCCCCTAAAGCTTGAACCTCTAAACCCGGAACCATGCGCCTGCCTCGGTGTCCAGGGGTTGCTGGAACTCTGGGTCGGCAAAGAACAACTTCTCCAGAGGCATCCGAGAACGGCTCATCTTCTGCACGAGCATCGCGATTGCAGTCGGGATGTACCAGGACGAATACCTGGGCAGAAGGGCATGGGGGGGTGATCTTGCCGGAATATACAACAAGGCCCGACAACACCCTATCTCGAGAACCAGCAGCGGCTTCAGGGCACAAGCTCAAGGTTGCTTAGAGGTTTTGAAGTAGGGTTTAGGGTTTCAGGGCTTGGGATTCTAGCGGTTCTAGCGTATCAGACATAAGGCGGTCTCGGCCAAGATCCAGAGTCTGAACTTTGAACTGAAGATTTAGAGTCTCGCAGCCTAGCATTGAGGGTTCAGGACGTGCGCAGGGCTTGCAACTCTGTACTTAATGTTGAGGGCCCGCACTCAAGGCTTGCAGGCAATTGTCACCGTTGGCAGGAAAACAGGGAATGCGTCCGTGTAAGCGCACGTGTACTTGCTTGTGTGACGCGCGCATGTGTCCGAACAGCGTGCTTGAAGATGCCAACTGTGCCTGTGTAACAGTAGATCAGGCCACAAGGCCCACGTGAAAACCACAATAAAACTATATTGGTCAATTATCCTTCGGAGATTTACTATACTAAGAACAAAGGCGAAGAACTGCGAACACGGCAGTTCACGGTCCAAAGATTGCGGTGGCTTTAAACCCCAAACCACTTCAGTCAGGACACCCAAAAGCACAGACGCAAATGATGTGGTCCTTGTCCTGGTGGCAATACAGCCTCTTGACATGAGTAGAATTGTATCGACATACCTACATATACCTACATATACCTACATACCTACATACATACATACATACATACATACATACATGCATACATCTGTCTTTCGGACGCTGCAAAGAAGGTCTTCGCATGGCGAGGTTGTTGTTATGACAGGGAACGACCTTGGCTCTTAGAGCTCTGTGCTTTGCACAGATCGTCAGCAGGGGCCGCACTCGAGGCGGCTTTGGACAATGCCTGGCACGGATGCCCCATTGCAATGTCGAGACATTGCTGGTAAAGGTACACGTAGCCCTCACGGAGAAGGCATTCATGTGCGACAAGGTTGGACCAGTGATTGGCAGCATTAGCCATGCAGACAGAGGGATCAAATTAGGGCATGCGGAGTCACTGATGTCGGCTTTGAAGCAATTTGGCCATCTCTCTGGCCAGTATTAATCGACCCATGCGCTCGAGGCGGAGCGAGCTCCCGACGAGTTGCCAGGTTGCGACGTGGGTCAGGAGGGAGAGATGCTGATACAAGGTCGTGGCCTCCTGGGTTGCAGAGCCCACCTGCAGGAGGAAGGGAAGAGCGGGCCCCTGCATCGGATTGTTCAGCTTCTGTGTGGAATGGAAGCGAAGAAGGCGCAAGGGGGGAATGCAAGCCGTCTGCATTTCCTGAATCAGCTCGATCATGCTGGAGAGAACGATCGGCGGTTTGTCCTCTCGGCATTCCAGCTGCTTGGAGCCCGGATTGTAAACCAAGAAGGGAATGCGAAGCTCTGGGAAGAAAGAACTGGAGCTTGTCCGCGAGAGCCAGTTGATCTGGGGATTTCGAGACAGCTTCCAACCTCTTCAGCAGCTCGCCCAGGAGGGTGTGGAAGAGGAAGGTTCGGAGAGGAAGGTTGCGCCCCGCCGATTTCTGCTCTCGACGCTTTTGCCAGTGCTGGGATTTCTTCTTGAAGAGCTCTGTCAACGACACCGGGGACTCTTTCTTGACGA
The DNA here is from genome assembly GCA_905231915.1 of Symbiodinium necroappetens. Classification (NCBI taxonomy): domain Eukaryota; class Dinophyceae; order Suessiales; family Symbiodiniaceae; genus Symbiodinium; species Symbiodinium necroappetens. Next base: position 11,047 of record CAJNJA010001893.1, on the reverse strand, counting down.
ACATGATGAAGTTGTTCTCGCTCCTCTGTGCCCATCTGGTCTTCGTGCCTCAGGAGAAGACGCCCCAGCCCCCGCTGAAGCCACCTTTGGAAGACGGCTTTTGCAACTTCGCCTTGTCCTGCTTGTCCTCGCCTTCCTCATGCAGATCCTTTCCACATGTCATTTGCTCGCCTGGATCTCCAAGGGCTCCGCTCCCCACGCTTGAAGCAGTCCCAGTTCGGCCTCCGCTTCCCGGATTGAAGGTCCGACGGATGGTGACAGTCTGCTGGAGGATAAACCAACCACTGCCGTGTTGAGATTCGTAGGCCGCTTTGGCCACACACCAACTGCAAGGCGAGGTGGCTCCAACTGCTCGAGCCGATAGCCAGTCAGTACGGAGCTTCTCCAACGGCGCAGAAAAGGGAGCTGGCGAGGGATTGAACTGAGGCCCGCAGACAAAGAGGCATGGTTGATTCATCTGGGTTGTCGGCCGCACTTGCCGAAGCCAATGCCACCGGATCTGTAGGAGGCACAGTGTCTGAAGAGCAAGGAGGCTCCTTTGCAGGGACCAAGGTGTCGACCTGGGATGAAGCCAGGAGGTGAACCTCGGTGGGGTAAGCGGGGCATGAGCGGGTGTGAGGGTGGTTAAGGAATGGGTTGCCACGCAGGCGGCACAGGGTACACGTGGGCATGCCATCCAGAGCATACTGCATATACTGGGCCCGGAGCAACCTTTGGCCAGGCGGCGGGACAGCAGCAATTTCAGCATCAGTCGGAGCTCCCGAGAGTTCCTTGTGCAAGGTCTGACAGTGCGGGCATTGGTGTGGTAACCTGAGAGACCTCGATCATGCTAGCATTGGATGCATTGGGAGTGCTGGGGCTGATAGTCAGAGCATCTTCCGAGGCAAAGTGCGACGGTACATACATACAATACATACAATACATACAATACAATACAATGCAATACCATACCATACAATACAATTCAAAACAAGACAAGACAAGACAAGACAAGACATGACAAGGCATAACAAGGCATGACAAGACATGACAAAACATGACAAGACATGACGAGGCATAACAAGGCATGACAAGACGTGACAAGACATGACAAGACATGACAACACGTGACAAGGTTTGACAGGACGTGACAACACCTGACAAGACATGACATGACATACATGCATGCATGCATACATGCATACATGCATATATACATGCATGCATACATTTATCTGAGGAAGTCCATCTCGTCAGACTATGCTTGGAGAAGCTGCAAACAACAAACCCGAGACTCTGCCCCAACTCTCAGACAAATGTAGCCGCCTTGCAGGACCCTCAACCCTACACCGTGAGGCCGTCTGAACACCGGCTCGTCGCCTGACATTACACCCTCAAACCCTCTTTGGTCCTCGTTGTAGCGCTTGCCCAACTTCGAAATGACCTGGCTTTCTCCGAGACTTCAGATGTTTTTATATTTTGGCCACAGACTTCCTAATTACACCCTAAACCCCTAAACCCTAAACCCTAAAACCCAAACCCCGAAACCCTAAACCCTAACCTAAACTACAATTGTCGCTTTGACGCGGAGATGTACGGACCCTTGGCCTAGGAACCTAGGGCTTCAAGGTTTCAGCTCTGCAGCTGCGTCTAGGGTCATTGTTATGATGGGGACTACTATTGTTTCTACTTTGATTTGAACATGTTGAACACTATTCATTTACTTTGCTATTATTACTAGAGTGCTCTTCTTCTGAATATCTCTCATGGCTAGTAGTAGTAGTAGCAGTATTATTCACATACTCCTTATCGTTGTAAGTTATTAATAAAGTTATTGTTTCGCCAGCCTTAAACCATTTAAATCCGCTGCCAAGCTGGAAAAACGTTCATGGACCCCAAGCGGTCACATGCTCGGATGGTTCCAGCGGTTAGCCGTCCCATGAAAGCTGAGCAGCACTTTTGTGATCCGCACCGGGGCCAATCCAGCAGGTCGCCAGGCCCATTCGTGTGGCTTGCCTTTATTTAGGGTTACATAAGGGTTTAGGGTTTGGGATGTAGGCAAGAGCGCTTTGACTTGTTGCCATCCTAGAAGAGAGACTCCCGAAGACCAACATGAATTAAGACCACATCCACAAGGCGCTCTGAACCCCTCCTCCTCGGAAGCAATGCGAAGCAAGTCGCAAGACGATCTTTTGCAGGCTCCTGGCTGGTAGCTCGGTTTACCCTTGGCCACTAGGCTTTGGCATTTCGGACTGTAGGTTTGGGGGCTGTAGGTTTGGGGGGCACAGCGTTAACAGACACCACTCCACTACCACTGCTATTCGCCATCACTGCCACCCGATGAGGGTACCCCCACACCCCCAGGACAGACCCAAAAAACACAATGTCACTCCAAATGGTGCCGGATTTGAGGCCAAACCATAAGCCCTAAACCCGAAACCCTCACCCGCAAACCATAACCCCAAGCCCCCAGAGCCTAAACCCCCAAACCCTGAACCCTGAAACCCTTCGACTGGGAGGAGTCCTCCCAACGTCCAGGATGGCCAAACGGTTGTATTCTTTCGGTGCGATGGCCACCAGAAATTCGTGGGCTCGGCAGGGCTTTTTAGGGGTGTCGGTGTAGTAGGGGGCTGTTTATGGGTTTAGGGTTGAAGCTTTCGTAAACATCCGGGCAGGTGGTGATAATGATGGTAAGAAGAATGGCAGTGCCCACATGACCGGTAAGCAACACGTGAGCTGGAAGATGGAGACGAGGCTGACACAGGCCATAAAGGCTGTTATGCAAAGGTATGTGTTCATGATGAAAGTGCTAATGTTGGCTACGACAGCAATGCGAATGACCACGGAAGTGGTAATGGAGTTGGTGCTGATGGTCCTGTCGATGGCTTCCTGAACTGACTCCTCAGCTATGTGCGTGAAGACTCTGGTGGTGGGAAGGCGCTTGGGTGCGATGTTATTTGTCCGTACCAGCATCATCATCATCATCATCCTCATCGTCATCATCATTGTCATTCCCACATCACTACACCCACTAAGCATCATGTGGCTGTACTTGCGAATGCTCAAGCTCGCCTTGCAGACAGAACCACCAGCATTGACGCCTGGGAGGACAACGACGAGGGGACCTTACTGATGACGACAGCGACGACGACGGCGAGGACGACGTTCATTCCGCACTACTGCTGCCTCTAACAAAGACAAGGACTACTACGACAGAAACAGTTGTGAAAATGCTCGCGGTCACCAAGAGCAGGTTAATAGATGCCTTCGACACCGGCTTCGTGGGTACATGCTGCTTGCCTTGCAGCTCTTTCCTCAAGTTCAGGGACCATACCCTACACCAACAGAGGCACATCTATGTTCTAGGCCTGAGCACCATCGTCTGACGACAGACATACACACACATACATGTATAGATACACATACATGCATACATACATA
>CAJNJA010001892.1:0-40653 GCA_905231915.1 Symbiodinium necroappetens | reverse complement strand
TTTAGGCTTCAGGGTTTAGGCTTTCGGAGGGTTCACGGTCTGGAGGTTTTAGGGTTGACGGTTTGGAGGCTTAAAGCTTCAGGGTTGGAGGGGCATTCGTGTGGGCTTTAGGAGGGCTTGGGTTCTTCGGGGGCTCAGGGTTCAGAACTCAGGCTTTCAGCTTCTTGATCACCCCTTTTCCGTCCGCCTACCCCTTAGGTGTCAGGAGTACCGTGATGGCAGAGGCAGTGTACTGGGACACAGGCTTCGAAGCTTGAGGTTTCGGGCTCTCGCATGCGAATCTTTGGTTGAAGGCCTGGTATTCAACATGGGGGCCTGAGAACACAGCTGCACGTGTACTTTTAACTTGATTGGCTAACGCTTCCAATAGCCAACACACACCCAAAACCTTGAGTAGCGAATGCAGCGAAACCGATCGAGATAAAGCTGAGCAGATGGGACCAGCCAACATCATGATCGGCGACCACAACGAAACAACCGACAGAATATGCTGCTGAAGAACAGCCTATGTGCTTGTGTGCGCCGGCTTGGCTTGTTCTATGCAAGGAACTGTGCACCTGCCATTATCAGTATGCATGTGTGTATATTAGTACAATGTGTGTGTGTGTATAAGATACACACACGTAGGCTCTGTCTCCGTGTGTGCTAGCGTCACCGTGTTTGTCCGTTGTGTGCCTTGTCGATCTGTAGGCACCATGTAAGTTCATGTGTTTAGAGCCCCTTCTCCAAAAAACATAAACCGCCCCGGTCAATATCCCTTCAAGCCTCCTCCTGTAGAATCGAGAGGAGTGCCTCTTTGGCTTGTGGAAGCCTGGCCCCACGAGATTTCGAAACCAACGAGATTAGTACACCATATCGTGTGTAGGGCTAACGATACGGAGTTCAATCTCGAAGACTACTGTACAATGCTTGCTGTTCTTGTCATAGTGTACGAGGTGATCTACGAAGCTAGCATGCATGACATAGGTACTTGGGAAGCTACATCGGCAGACATAGGTCCAAGACTACGAAGCGTGAGCGAACTTAGTCTTACTTTGACGGGTGTTGCTAAAGCGATCCCAATACCCATTGTAGCTGCTTCCTATTTTCTCTTCGGTACCACGCCCCAGACTCGATTGACACGATGTTCCATGAGACTTTGATGCCTTCTCCACTCGGCAAAGTGATCTGCCGGGTATGTAGCGTGCCTGTCGTGGTCAGCACTGTCCAGGACGAAGATGAGGGCGTTCCCTCCCTGCATGGTGGTCCAGACATAAATACATGTCTGGAAAAGGAATAGGCTAGAATCGCCTCCGTTAACCCATGGCGCATCTCTGGACCCAATTCCACAAACACTGGAACACCTGCAGCTTCAGGATGTAATAGTCTTCACTTGCGGCCCATGCGTGTGCCCATCTGGCCCGTGGCATCGAACCCTGCAGTCAAACCTTAACTTAACTTGAAGAGCCCGATCCTAGTTTACTAGTTACACACAGACGGAAGAGAGAAAGCAAGGTGTCTGTGCGTGTGTGTATATATATATTTATATATATACATATATTTATATATATACACAGAGTTGTATACATGTCTACATGTATGTATATATGCGGAGGGGTGTGTGTGTGTATGTATATGTATGTATATGTATGTATGCATGCAAACATGTATATATATATATAGATAGATTATGAATGAAATGCATGCCTGCATTCCTGTATGCCTTTGCGCATGTGTGCCTGCATGCCTGTATAATCCTGTATGGATGCATGCATGCATGTCTGTCTTTGGATATGCGTATGTATAAGCATGTATGTTTGGTGTGTATGTATGTATATGTATGTATGTATGTATGTATGTATGTATGTATATACATATATATATATATATACATATATATATATGTATGTATGTCTGCGCATACGTGCCTTCGCAAACACGCAGACGTGCATGCCTACGCGCAGGCACCTCCAAAAAAGAGTTGCTGCTTCGTCTGCACATCAGGTCCATTGCCAAGCTATGTCAAAAAAACCGGGCCGGCCCGGAGCTTCTGGGATCCAGCCATTTGGGGGCGGAGGGCCTTGTAGTAGTGTCGCCACAGTCCTCGGAGCTTCTCCTGGCCTGATCGAGAAGCCAAGGTCTTTGAAACTTCGCATCAGCGATTCTACAGGAGCATGTATCACGTGGCTTAGAGTTTGGGATGTCAAGTTCGGGATTGAAAAGGGATCTGATGTTTCACCAAGAAGCCTCTGTACACTCCCTCACGAGCTAGGGTTAGCCAAAGCCCGAAACCGTCATGAAAATACACGACCTGGCAACATCCGGTAGACGCGAAGTCGAAGTCGAATTCGAGGTTCGAGGACATGCTGTGTGCCGAAGAATGGATCTGTATGTCTCTCAGTATGATAAGATGTAGTCAGGAGCACTACAGTAAAGGGTGCCGCACCTCTGGTGAGGCTGCTCTGCGCACTTCGCCCTCAACTTCCGGAAGCCGGATCCCCTGCAAAACGCAGACACCTCTGCTGGTCGAAGAACCCCCTCCGAAAGCCAAATCTGAAAGCTCTTCAACCCCGCTTCACATTCTCTGCCCTTCCGAATTATGGCTGAGCCCGGTGCCACCCACATCCCATACGCAGAAGTTGATGTTACCATAGTGCACCTCGCAGGTTCGAGTACCGAGCTTTGGAGCTTCAGATGCACTTATCCGCCCTGTCCTGTTGAGGCCCTAACCTTTGGAGCTCAGGATGTGCTGGCTGGGGGCGAAGCGTTGATGAGCAGAGACACGAGGAAAATGGCATGCGACTTTCAAAGTTCTGCAACTCTGCAACACCATTGCATCACGAGAAGATGGAATCCTCAGCCCTGATACACCCGAATGCCCCCGCAGGGACCCTGCTTGACCCTGCCACCGCTCTCCAAGTCATGTTCACACGACACCGGTTGCTCTTCCCACTTTGTTGGAGGTTTCAGCACGCACCTCACCCATCCTCGGGTTTCCTAAATCCACACGATGCCTCAGCTTTGCTCCTATGGACATGCCGAAGGTGGAAGTCAGGCTAAGATGCTGTCATGAAGCATTCTCCACATTGAAGCCAATGGTCGGGACAGTCCTGACCAGTCCACGTCTGAATCTGTGGGCCTCTATCTACGTCTCTGCGTGCTCATACCACAGACGATCAGATGATTTTCCCGAGACCTAGTTGGGCAGCTGCTCTCAATGGTGTAAACTGGGCTGAAACCCGAATCCGCCAGTCAGTGCACAACAAGGATGCAAATGTCGGGACAAAGTGCGCAGTTGCTTTCGAGCGGCTAGCAACCAAATTGCAATGGAGGGCACATGCTTCGCTACATAAAGCACTGTACAGTACATGGTCGTGTGTCCGCAGGTGACATAAGCTGAGATACATAGCCCACGACCCACTCCACGGATTTGACTGTGACATGTCCAGACACGATAACACGCATCGAAGAGCAGCATATTGAGAGGGCACAGTGACAAGGCGGCTTTGTGCAGGATCATGCCAAATCGAATAGCGGCCAAGGCTCGACACGATCTCTCCGATTTTTAACTTGTAGAGGATCGTCGTCTTGCCGGCCTCTCCACATCTTTATGGAGGAAGGTTATATCGGAATCTTCCTTAGGCTCTACTGTCTGCACCTTCAGGGCCCGGGGCCTGGAGCCGTTGCATGAACCCTAAAGCCCTCAGCCTCAAAAGGTGAACTTCAGACCAACAACCTCAAATCTTAATCCATAGAAGAGCCGAACATAGCGGAATTCAGCTTGCTCCTAGTCTGGATCCGTAGCAGCCGGCGAAAAGAGATGTTCAGAGTTCATCTGATTACATGGGGCCTGTCCGGGACCCGAATGTAGGGATGACGGGTTTGACGTCGCGGAAGGGCTTGGAATGAGAAAAAGCAACATCCGCAAGTCTGTGACTTGAAGACTTGTAGCAGCAGAGCTTCTGTATCTACAGGATCCAGGTTGAGTGCTTCTTGTTGCGCGAAGTCGGCTTCTGGTCGGTCAAGGAGCTCGCGTGCAGGTCAGTCGAGGAGTTTCAGATCGGCTGGTGAAGCAACGCAACGTGTAGTGTCACTTCGGAACTATGAAGCCTCTGTATGGGAAAGTATACTGCAGTGCTGAATACTTATCATTATGCCATACCTTCCAATTGCTACCAAGAGGCTGCATCAAGGCCCAGCATAATGACATTGACCTGCGCAGGAAAGGCTGCAACTTATCGGCTGAAAATCTTGCAGGTGATGAGGCTGAAACTGAAGGTTTATCGCACAAGAAACGTTAGCTGGTTCAGGGTGAGACTGTGAGCCTACCTCATGAGGGCAGATATTTCAACAACGCTACCAAGTACACCTGCAAGCACAGTGTGTCGCAGTTGCACCAGTCATGACAAAAAAATTGGAGATAGTACGAGATAGTAGGAGAAAGTAGTAGCAACAGCAGACAGCAGATAGTAGATAGTAGATTGTAAAAGTAGAAAGAATTAAACGTGGAAGTAGAGCAGAAGAAGCAATAGTACCAGCAGTGATAGTTGGTGGTGGTGGTGGTGGCCGCGGTGGTGGTGGCGGCGGCGGTTGTACGTAACTACGACCAGCTGTGCCACGACCGACAAGCTGCATCTCACCCTGCTATCGACGGCTTATACCACAAATGAATGACCGGCATCTCGCAGATTTGCCCACTCGTTGATTGCCGCATGCGAGTTGAAGGGCAGCTGCCAGCAGGGAGCGTCTTTATCCCAAACGGCCCCGACGCGACAGCTATCCCAAGCAGGCCAACTGCCAACTACTCCGAAGCCTCTATCTTGCATGAAAGCTCGTCCAATTAAACCTTCAATCCCCACCTATCAACCAATAAACGCAATGCAAAACCCAATGCGCACAAACCGCCCGAGACCGGCCCCACGCGCAAAAAGCAGGCCTCCTTGGGCCCGTAAAGCATCTGCCACAATCTTCCCAAGGAGAGACCCATCTTCTGGCATTGCGGATTTGGGGCAGGGCATGGAAAAGCTTCGTTGGCAGGGCGGTGGATTTCGAATCTGGCCCTGTGCTGCCTTACACGGTAGTTCGATCCGGAGCCCTCTGGAGGAAAACGTGGCTCTCTTAGGGGGGTAAGGGGGAGAGGGGTAAGAGACACTACCTCAATTGGCCTTATTCGACCCTTGTCAATCCGTTATGAAAGCATTAAGGCCCAACCCCTCTACCCGGCCCGTGCTTTGCAAGGGTCCTTATGAAGCGTGGGATCATTAGCTGCATAAGTATACTGAACTGAAAGCAACCTAGTTTCCAGCATGAGTCCGCTTCACTTGCAAGGTTGCCCGGACCGCTACATACTGGGCACATTCCAGTCGCTTAGGTCTGTTTGGGCAATAAACCCGCGATCCCCCCACCAATGGCATTTGGGATGCGAAGAATCACTTAAGACTTCTGCAGCCTGTTTGCTGCAAATCTTTCATCCTGTGTTTGCAGAAGGCCCAACGAGAGCATCGCTCTTCTCGTGGTACATCATCTCACGGCAGACCCGTGATCTAGACGAGACTACTGCATCCCGAAATGCGTGCAAAGCAGATTTAGCCACGAAAGTACCAGTGCCCACCTGGGGCTGTTTCTGGCTATGGCTGGCCCACTGTGATGAGGAGCCCCGCGGCTTCGGCGGGTTGGTAACCACATCACTCAATCGGATTGGACTCGGGCTTCCAGGAGGGTGCTGCACGTGAACCCTGCATGATGACACAAATGACGACAACCCATCGCTGAGCCATCAGCTGGCAGAACAACGGGTCCGCAAGAACGTCCACAGTGTGCTGGCAAGCGCTTGCAGGCTTCAGACTCTCAGACATTCCACTTCCACCGGCTGGCTGAATACTGACATCATTGACAGCGACGAATGAAAGAATGACCACAATGATCAAATGCCAGCGAAGCACAGAGAATATAATATGACCGCCCAGTACTTGAGCCTGGGACTTATCGAAAAGAACTAAAGCCTGGACTGTTTCCATCTGGCCAACCAGATATCAGGATGCTGCTAGGGCTGTGTGATCAGAATCAACACACAGGATACCTAACCCTGATTCGAGCCTAGCACTGGGCGCACTAAGTACCAGAGCTCCCTCCCCACCAACATCGCCCCCCCCCCCCCCCCCAGCCCGCACCCTCCACACGCCCGTGGTTCGCTGCGAGCTGTTGTCCTGCCACATCGGGGCGTTCGATCAGGGCTCCATGCATTTGGGGATTTTTCGGGCACATCTTGTCCAGCATATCAAGTACATCCTTGCCACTACCGAATCAAGTCCAGTACAGAAACAGTAACTTCGGGCTTGAAACACGCTTGGTGCATGAGCACCACATGTGTGCGCATCTCTGAGTGTACTCTCAACCCCCCGCAAGCAAGGCACGGGACACACAAGCCGTTGCTTCATTTTTTACTTAAAAATGCTGTCTGCGAGTGCTTGGAGGCTTGGAGGCTCAAGGGCACTCGCCCGGTTTCGATACAAGTTCCTCCTCTTGGCATCAGGAACTCGATTCAACACCTGCCGACAGGCGGGGCGCAGACCTTCTCGCAAGGCCCCGGACTTTAAAAACCCTAGACACTTTGGGCGAGATCCTCGTTGGCGAAAACAGCTGCGTAGCCCAGCTTGAAGCCACAGGCGTACGGCACCGGTTGAGTCACAGAGTCCTGCAAGGTNNCCACACCAGCGCCCTATCAGCCCTGCCATTATTACTGTCATCACCAGTAGCAGGAAGACTGTGTATGGTGACCATCTGGTTACCATTCGCTCCATCACAACCAGCCACACCAGCACAAACACCATCGTCATCCTCGTCGTCATCATCANNATCATCACCATCACCACCACCGTCATCATCGTTACCATCATCATGCTCATCGTCATCCTCGACATAATAGTCATCATCACCACCACACGGGAGTCCTTTATCTTCGCTCGCCCTCAGCTCCATCCACGGACACTTCGTCCCACTATCATTCGCAACATCATGGGCGTCGTCGCTACCCGCCATGTTCGTCGGCATCGCCATGATTGCCATGGCAATTGTAAGCTTGATGATGATATGATGGTGATGATGATAATGATGATGAGTATGGTGACGATGATGACGGTGATGATGATGATGATGGTGATGATGATGACGATGATGAAGAAGATGATGATGATGATATCATGATGCTGATGATGATGATGAAGAAGAAGAAGCTGGTGATATGATGATGCTGATGATGATGAAGAAGATGATGGTGATGATGATATGACAACTTCATCACCACCTTCTCCATCATGAAGAGGACTACTATCAGGACGATCATGAGGATCCCCAAAGGGAATAGGTACGGTAGGGAGATCAGTCTTGGCCTCTTGCTGAGCAACACACTGGTCGGAGTCATGACACCTTTCTGATCTGGTCACGGAGAAATGTCGCACATGAAAGCGTCGAAGGCCTCACTCATGGGCCCCGAAACCTCAACTCTTTCGTAAACCCTCCATGCAGAAAAGTTAAAGCACTCGACAAAACGTCCTACCAGAACTGTGGCTCACAGATTTTTGGCATTAAAAAACTTGAAAGTGAAGCTCAAAAGCTATGACAACCTTAAGAGCCCGCCTTACCGTTGTAAGTGTTAGATTGGAGTGCGTGCATTGCTATTGACACTGCTGAGATGACTCCCAACATTTCTGCTAAGCTCATGCTTGTGTATATTCCGCCTGCTTGTCATTTACACTTACACAAAGTGTTCTCTTGCTCCTTCTCATCTCAGCTCTCTCTCTCTCTCTCTCTGTCGGTGTGTCTCTGTCGGTGTGTCTCTGTCTCGCAGGCGTTGGGCAGGTAAACCGGGCCAGTGGCCTGCCTTGAGGGCCATCGCAGGATGTGAAAACAGAAGCGGCAGCGTATAGCACGGTAGGCTAGAGCAATAAAGACCATGATGACGAGCTGACTACAGCTGTGCTTCCTAACAGACACGACATACACAGCGTGCGCAATGGGAGATTTGGCAATGGATACAGCGAGGAACAAGTACAGTAGCGGCTAGCAACTCAAGTTGTCCAATTGCCAAGTGCCCCTTCACATGAGTTCCCAGTTATGTAAGCAGACATGCCAAAGCGTAACTAAGTAGAAAGACTTACTAAGGCAGCAACGCGAAGCATGCAAACAGGCTATTACGGACGCAAACTTCCGGCAAAAGCAGGACAAACCACCTCTCCATCTCTCTTCCTTCCTTATGCAGGGCATGAGTCCGAGCTAGCCGGAGCCGCGGCTGTCCCTCTACACATGCATTTATGCATATGCTTTTCCCCATCGGCATGCATGCTTACATAAACGCAAGAAAACTCAACCCTCAGTCATACTCAAACTTTTGGGTTTGGCACTCCGGATTCAGGGTGTGCCTCAAAACGGATGTGGAAGTTCGCGATGTTGACCTGAAAACAGCCGGCCCCCTCCCTCATAGGACTTGGGACCTCAGAACACCTGGAAATGGTTTGGAACAAGGTGCTGCACGTAGGATTCTACTCGGTCAGGCCTTGCGAGAATCTTGGTTTTTTTTCTGCTTCAAAGCTTTGACAGGGAACACTACTCTGGCACCTTCAGTGCTTCGTGTGGACCTCGGTACTTATGGAACCTCGGGCCATGCATGAATCGTCAGGTCTTGTTGCCTAACTCCACGGTCTCAGAAAATCAAGACTCAGGTTTGAAGGATTCAAGCTGTATGATGCCCAGCTGCCTCAATCATCTCAGCCACCTTCTTCATCAGGTCCTCCCAGCTGGAAGGTGCTTGGGCCCCTGACTTGGAGATGCAGACTAAACCAAAAGGAGCCGGTCGCAAAGCAAGGCCTCACGGATACGTCTGATTCAGTGACAGGCGTCCTGCTTGATCCTCGTCTGGATGTCACTCAACCAGCCGGTCGCGGAGTCCTGGCGCCAGCAAGACAATGGGTCAAGCTCGCATCAGGCTGGCATCCGACTTTTCCTGCCGTTCCAAGATGAAGACAGCTCTGAGTTTGCTTCAACAATGCATGGGCTTGCCAGTCGCCTTGCATCCATTCAATCACCGGGTTTGACGGACCACTCATTTCGTGGAATGGCAGTAGTGAAAAATCAGCCGTCACCATGAAAGCAACTTCAGCTCGAATCTCTCCAGCTCCGTGATATTCATACATACATACATACATACCTACGTACGTACGTACGTACGTACGTACGTACGTACGTACGTACATACATACATACATTCATTCATTCATTCATACACGCATTCATACATACATACATACATACATACATACATACATACATCTATCTGTGTGTGTGTATATATATATATACACATACCCAGGCAGCCTCGCCGGACTTTTTGGCCTTTTTCGATGGCTTCAGCTCCTGGGGTTCGACTGGCTACTTGGCTTTGCTGAGAAGCGCAGGAGCCGCCCCGCACCCGCCCCGGACCCGAAGGACTGTTCGGTGAGATAGAGCTCAAACTCGTGCACACTGCCAGGGAGACCCGAAGCCCGGACCTCAAAGAAGCCCACTGAGACAACGTATGCTGAGCAGTCAGGGCACGGCGATCTTCATGACGAGGTCGACAAGCTTTGACTTGCACTGGGCAAGGAGCAAATTTTTGTACCAACGACAGAACCATGGTCGTGTCTCAAGGTTCTAGTCATGTGCAGTATTTCTTCCAGGGGATCGAAGGCCGACATCTATGCGTGCTTAGACGCACTGCTTTGAGGGTGGATGGAAAAAGTTAAGCGAGCATGCCTGAGTTACACAGCATTACTCTGAATCGCTACCCAAACCCTCTGGAATCCCCGATTGCCTTAGGCAAGGTACAACTCACTTCTGCTCGCTGCTGTGTGCATGAGTTCTAGACATACATACATGACACCGGACAACATACGCAATTGCGTTCCTCGCATCCTCAACTGCAGATCCTTAAGCCTTCACAGGGCCCTGCCTGCTTGACGTGTGCCCAACTCCAATCCGTCGTGTGCGGCCCGAAAACGAAGAACACGTTTCGGATCAGGATCTGTAGGGAGACCTCGGGCAGCCAATACACAGTTTCAGGCTCAGAGAGTCAGCACAGTGTCATGGTGAAATCGTGCGAACAAGTCATAAGTTTACAGACCCACACCGTGAGCTCCCGTGCTGCATCGACCACACCCCCCCGACCTTGTCCCGGTTTCTTGTGAGCCTCTTCCTGGGCCTATTGCCAACAGGATCATGGCGAATGAACCCATCTAGGATTTATGACCCTTTTTGGACTTGGTGGGCTTTGGGGAACCACCAAAGTCGCCGACAACAACGGCTTGCCAAGCTGAAAGTCAATCGAATCAGCTGCAAAGCCAGAAATGGAACTTGAACGAAGGCTTGGGATGCAAGGCACCCAAACACGCAGCTCTGAACCTACCCTTGGCGAACTGCTGCAACATCACAGTGGAAAATTGGACAACCAGGACTAAATACAACGAGCAATCATCCCATGGTGTTCAGAATTGCTTCAATCCTGGAGTGTCAGTGACACAATACAACTAAGTCATGACGTTCGCAAACGCCGGAATGTCAGCGCGAAGCTTCGTGAACCTTACCTTGATCTGCCTTCCCTTTGAGCAAAACTTTCGGATCCTTGCATCGAGGGGTGAACAAGACCCTGCTACCAGACTGCCTAGACACGCTAGAACTTTAGCCGTGCTCGAGAACCCGAGATACAACGCGGCACAGTCTTTGAAAACTTTGCTCAGTGTTGAACCGTTGACCAACATGGATGACCGGGACAGAACCACTGCCGGCGTGCTGGCACCGGCGTCAGACCGACACTTGCTGAAAATCCACAGTACTGGTCACGAGCCTTGCGGGTAACACACACACACACACGCCACGCACACACACACACAGAGATATATATATATATATATGTATATATATATATAAACACACACACGCACGCGCGCACACAACCTAATCCCAAAGAGCTTGGCTTCGTACACAGCCATTGCAATGCTGTGCCCTGCCCTTTGTCGCGCGCATGGTCTCTGCGCGCATCGCAACTACATGCTGCGAACATTGCTGACCCTCGGATGCAGAATCGAAGGGAGATCGCAGAAGTGCAAGCCTTGTTTCACGACGGCGTGCATCCAGCTGCGAAGAAGCTGCCGCCATAAATTTCAGCAGCTTGTTGCTAGCGACATGCTCATGATATCTCATGATCATACAATTTGCGGCTGAAGTGAATCCTGAAAGACCCAATGCAGCATCAGCAACAGCCTTGCACAAAATCCTGTAAAGCATTGCCCTCGATACGTGCCTAATGGCCGAATATCAAGTATAAAGGCTCGTAAAGAAAGTCGTTCGAGTATAAGAAGTCCTGACATGAGCGGAAACGACCCTAAATCACTTGGCACCGCACAGATCCTCCAGGGTTGAAAACGTCCAAATGCAAGTTCACGGACCTTTGGGGTCTTTCTGACCGTTTTCAGGTTTGCGCCACCAGAGATACAAACCATTTGATTGAGGCTCGTGACTTTGCTTTCGGAGCTCTTCTGGTCTTGGATTTGAGGGTTGCTGGGCATTGTGGAGGTACATTCATAAGCCTTCACGGTGTTAGTCTGGTTCCTATTCTTATTGTTGCTGTGGCTGCTGATGTCGTGGTTACTATTGTTTTGGTTGTCGTTGTTGTTGCTTTTGCTGACGCTCTTGCGATTACAATGGCTGTCGCCCTGGCCGTTGCTGCTGCTGTTGCTGTTGCTGATGCTGCTGTTGACGTTGTTGCTCTTCTTACTCTTATCATTATCATTATTATTATCATCATCATTTTCATTATCATTATCATTAGTAGTCGTTGTCGTCGTGGGTTGTCGTTGTGGTTGTGAGTGTTCTTCTTCGTCGTCTTCGTAACATTCTTCTTCTTGCTATTCTTCTTGTTATGGTCCTTGTCCTTGTCCTTGTTCTTGTTCTAGGTCTTGGTCTTGTGGTTGCGGTCTAGGTCTTGGTCCTGGTCTTGGTCTTGGCACTGGTGCTGTCGTGGCTGCTGCTTCTACTGGTACTACGAGTACTACGACTACGACTACGACGACTGCTACTATTACTACTACCACCACTACTCTTACTCCTACTCCTACACCTACACCTACTCCTCCTACTCCTCATGCTGCTGCTGCTGCCGCTACTGCTAAAGCAGCTGTGCTCGTGGCTGCTGTTGTTGTTGTATTTGTTCCAGCTGTGTGTGATGATCACGGCGGAGAAATGCTTGCAAACAGCATGAATAGTCGAAAATGCTCTCACCGACCCACCCACCTACCCCCTGATCTATACCTATACCTATACCTATACCGTAGACCTATGCCCCACACACGTACATTGATGCACACGTACACGTATACAAACGATGATCACTAACATGTTCAATCACCAGCGAGGAGCGTCAGATCTGCTTCCCGATTATCAAAGCCCTCCTTGAAAGGATTCACTTCAGACTTCCAGAAGCTTCAGACGAAGGCTGCAAAGCAATGGAAACCATCGCAAGACGAGTGACTAGTGGTGATGACTACAGTGACCTGGATGGCAATAAGCATGTGCGAACAATCCGAACGATGGGCATCACCCTAGCACCTCATGCTCGGAGGAAAAAGGAGGACCGGTTGCCAACATCCATTCGATGAGGGAGTAGCAAGAGTCATAGGAAGAGGAAGAAGCTGGCATGATCTGGGCCCACTGGCAGTTCGTCGATAAATCCACCGCGCAATGCTACGGGAAGGTGCAGGCCGTCGAAGGCCTTGCTTTGTTTATTCATACGAGGGCCTTTTTCACCGGCTATGTTGTAGGCCGTGATCAGAGGCCTTGCGGGTGTAGGGTTTTGCGCCAGGGGTATTCAGCTTCCTCGGATGTTGCGGTCTGTGAATTACCGTTCGGTGGGTTTTGGTGGTGTGGAAGGCATGCTTTGGGGTACTCATAAGGCACAGTGTTGTTCAAGGTTTGAATGTAACTGTAGCAACTCGCCAACATCTGATCCCTGCAGGATTGTGGGACTTGGGTGCCTTGCAGGCCCACTTCAAAGGTCCTCCGCAACAGGACGTTCGCCCTCAGCTTTCGGCTTCTAGCATCGTGCTATTTCCAATGCTCTTGACAAGCACAGCCGCTTCAAGCTGTGGGTTTACAACATCTCTAGAACATCTGGAGGTTTGGAAGATCGCGTATGAGGGCAAATGCCGTTCTCACAATCTGGCTGCACGGCCAGTAGAGAAAAGGCCACGAAGCAATCCCCAATACCAAACCATGTGCCCAAGATCAACCCGAGGGACGGAGCCGTCGATGGATGCCTTCGAAGTCTCGGTTTTTGTTGGATTAGGTAGGTCACTACCAGCTCACAAAGCAGGTTGGCTTAAACTTCAACATGGACTAGAAAGAAGTCAACCTCAGATGATGAGCTTGGATAGTTTAGGTGGCTCTGGGATTGCGTATGGTTCGCTATGTATAACTTGAACTGAACTTGGATTCCACTCTGGTTCGACAGCCAGGCTAGCGGGACAACAGATTGAGACCCGGCTTAGGCTAGAGTCGTGTTCTGTCATGTTTTATATGATATACATGTATGTGTATATATATATATGTACACACATGTAGGCATATTATACATATATATATACACATATACACGGGTAAACCTGTATGCACATATGTGCATATACATACATATACACATATACACATATACACATATACACATATACACATATGCACATGTACACATATGCACATGTATACGTATACATGCATACTTAGTTACATACATACATACATACATACATACATACATACATGCACGCATGCATGAATACATGCATATATGCATACATGCAAACATGCAAACATGCATACATACATACATACATACATACATGCATATGTATAGAAACATGCACACATCTATACATGCGTACATTCTCCATAATATGTGCAAGTATGCAAAAGTGTGTGTGTGTGTGCATATATATATATATGGTGGTGCAGTGTTCACATGCTCATTCAGAAGTCAAGCAGGCCCCATTGTTTCGAGCAAGTTTCAACAGTTCATGCTGAACGAAAAACCAAACAAGACAGGTGTGTGTATGTATCTCTATCAATATGCAGAGAGATGTGCCGACAGTAGCATATGGATGAGGTACATCGATAGAATCAGAGAGGGAGAGAGAGAGAGAGAGAGAGAGAGAGAGAGGGACAGAGAGAGAGGGAGAGAGACACAGAGACAGAGACAGAGACAGCGAGAGAACGATGACGCGCATCAGTTGGCGATTGAATGGCTGCGATGCCTTTTACACTCACCGCCCATGTGAACCCAACCCTGAACCCCAGGAGGCCCCAAACCGTCACACGCTACTCCCCCAGCAGTCCTGAAGGTCTGAATGCATCAATCATGGAAGCTTCCTGCCCCTTGAGCGACCGATACCCCCTTCCTGCAACCAGGAGTGGCAGTGTGTGGGGAGAGGGAGGGGGAGGCGCCTTCTTGAGCTGAAACTGTCCAGAGGAAGGATCGATCCGGAGATTTCCCTGGTCGACCTGCCGCACAAGGACATCATAACATCATCGCAACTCGAAGCAGCAACACTGGTCACAGCAAGGAAAGCTTGCGAGCACTGCTCATCATTCCAATAGCAGTCTTAATAAGTAAGATTCTGGACTTGGTGCGT
This sequence comes from Symbiodinium necroappetens, assembly GCA_905231915.1. Lineage (NCBI taxonomy): Eukaryota > Dinophyceae > Suessiales > Symbiodiniaceae > Symbiodinium > Symbiodinium necroappetens. The sequence continues at coordinate 25,966 of CAJNJA010001892.1, read as the reverse complement.
GCTCTGAAAACCATCCGTAATGCTCGTACCAGTAGAGGTGGTTGTTGCTGGTGCTGTTGTTGTCATGAATGTGATTGTTTTTTTCGTCGTGGTCGGCGCAGTAATTGTACAAGAGATCATTTAGTAGTACTCCCAGTAGTATTGGAACAACCCTAGCAGTAGTAGTAGTAGTAGTAGTAGTAGTAGTAGTAGTAACAGTAGTAGTAGTAGTAGTAGTAGTAGTAGTAACAGTAACAGTAGTAGTAGTAGTAGTAGTAGTAGTAGTAGTCGTAGTAGTAATAGTAGTAGTAGTAGTAGTAGTAGTAGTAGTAGTCAGTGGTAGTAGTAGTAGTAGTAGTAGAAGTAGTAGTCGTACTAATCATAATAATAATAATAATAACAGCAATAATCATTCTAGTAGTAGTAGGCGTCGTCGTCGTCGTCGTCCTCGTAGTAGTAGTATTAGTAGTAGTAGTAGCAGCAGCAGCAGCCGCAGCAGCAGTAGCAGTAATCGTCGTAGTAGCAGTGGCTGCAGTAGGAAAGTGCCTCCCTCGGCGGCGGCTGGAGTTAGCTTCTGGCTCTTGGGTCGACCACCCTCGCTTGCTACACTCAGGTCGCTTGGTCGCCGCTTGTGAGTCACATCTTTTCTTCAGTACTGAAGGTTTCCGGTGTCGTGTACCTGATCTCGGCTTGGCGCCGTTAGCTTCCTCATAAGCCTCGGTTGCGCTTTGAGGTTTTGCGAACACTTCGGTCCCATTTAGAGCATCCCACCTCGTCACGACGACTCTCCAAGAACGTGGCATGCAGGGAACGATTGTGCGTGTTTCATGCTACCACTCCATGCTACCAGCCCATCCGTTGGCCAGTGCGTCTACGCCACACCCATGATAACGTCCTTTTTTACCAGCCCATTTCTTGGCCATTGCCTTCATGCCCGACCGATGAGAACGTTCTAAACCAAAAGACCAAGCGCCCGCTAACACAATAGGCCCTTTCATATGAACTTAGAACCGTCACGAATGCAATCACATGTCGGCAGCACCGGCGCTGCAGGCGTTCTGGAACCTGAACGGAGTGGTACCTTCTGCGGAAGTTTATCATCTGGATTCTCGGGTCAACGGATTTTGCGTGGTGTCCGTTTGACAACAATACTATTCGCCAGAGCTGTTGAAATTCTACCTTTTTCTGGCTTTGCACTGCTAGCAGCGCAACAGCAGCAGCAACGACATCAATAGAAATCTCAAACACTTGCACTGGCCTAGTTGCTTCTGCACGCTCGTGTGTCAAAGAGAAACAGCCTTGACAAACACTTGACGCTCGTGCTCGTCTGCTTCACCTCATGCTAGGCTTCCTTACGAGGCTCTCGGACTCGAGCAGCCTTTTCTCATTCGCAGTTCGCGTGCATAGGAGGCACAGTGCATCGAGGGCTTGCCTATAGTCTTGGGCGACGAATCCGCGGCCGGGGCGGTGCATGCAATCCTGGGCTAGTCCGTGCACCTGGATGGTTCACTGTGTTCATCTTCATGCAGGTGGCTCTTCTCGACTACACTCAGTCCGCACAATCCTCACAGTGAGGTGCGCGATGTGTGCGGCGATCGATCTCAGTCCGCAGCCGACGCCCGGTGACTTGGTCTTGAGGTGGGCGCTGAGGTCGCTAAAGTCTCTATACTGGCTTCATAATGTGTACACAGTGTCACTCGTCGCTACTTTTTTACACGGCGGGCGACTATTCTACATAGTGCGAGCCACCTGCCAACGTGCAGGACATCTCGACAGGTTTGCTTGCCTGGCATCGTCTCAAGAGAGATTCCAGTGGCCGCCCAAACACTCCTCCTTAGCAGCAATCCTGTGTTCTCGTTGTCTCTACATACGCCGGGTTAGCATTCTCAAGAACCCTTAACTGCTAGCCCTGAACCTCTAACAGCCCAGCTTCCTGATCCTGAGCCCGAAACTCCTGCAGACAAAGACCTAAACTCTAAACAGCCCTGAACCCTTCCAAAAGCCCATGTAGCCGGCCTCAGGCACCACTTCTGCCCTCTGCATTGTGCGCTTCCGCCGGTAAGCCTGGCTAGGGCTTGGTTGGGCCGTCCAGGGAACTCAGGGAATGACGATTTTGGCTTTGGTGGCGCAGGTGGCAAACGAGTGCCCGTTGCTGGGTTCTGGGTGTACACGACCAGGGTTTGGAGTGTTGGAGATTACATCGTGGCTTAATGTCAGAGAATGTGCAGATATAAACGCTGGCAACAGGTACGTCAGCTAGAAGATTTCTTCCAGCAATGCATCGTCAGCCGGGAATCGCACCAGAGTTCTTGAGCCTCCCGCGTCTACTTAAACTGGATGTGGAACCATCTACAGTATTATCTGCGGACTTGGTCCGCTCGTCCTCCGAGCAGGCCATTTCAAGACAACCTAAAACTCGCTTAGGCCTGTTGCAATACATGGTCTCAACATGTCTCAACGAAGCGCCGGATGCAACGACTTTATAATTATCACCGGGCAGAAATTCCAAGTGTCACATGTCCATACATTCAAGTCAATTCAAGTCTTCCCACTCTTTTCTTGCCATTTCTTCCGTGCACATGCATGAGTCCTCAAATATCTCCGCGCGTTGCCGCTCTGCGGCTGCGAGGCGCTCTCGCCTCTCCTCCTGTGATCAAGCTGCTTCAGGTTTCGAGTTTAGGATGTGGTTGAATGTGAGTGAAGCCACTTTGTCCGACCCAGTGCCAGGTCCTGACTAATCAGCATGACAGAACCGCCCTTTGCAAAACAGCCGCAATGTGGGGTATGGACGGGCATGGAAATGCTGAACATTTCGTGAAAGTCATGTAGAGTAAGAAGCACCACGGCCGCCAGCAGCACAAACTCATACATTGCCACCACCATCCCCGCCCCCGCGACCAGCACCATCGTCGCCAGGAGGCCCATGGGCTGCCACGACGAAGAAGATGAAGATGACGACTGCGATAGAGATTGTGGTCGTTCTGCTAAGGTAACGAAGATGCAGAGGATGACGACGATAGTGAGGAGATGGTAGTATGATGAAGACGACAATAACACGCACCCAACGTATGTCTGCTTTCATCCCAGATTCCCCCTGCTGCTTGACTCACAACAAGGTCAACCATAAACTCAAATGCCATCCACAAAGATCACAAAGCAAATTTCGCGAACAGTCACACGAGCGTTTTTCTTTGCAATTGTAACGTACTTTAGCGGCAAACGCCCTGTATCGCTAGCCGCCCGGTGGAACATGCCGCGCCGCACCCCGTATTGCGGCCTGCCCGGTGGAACACGCCGCCCGCCCGGTGCATGGAACACACCGCTTGCGCTGTTGATAGAAGGAAAGAGGGGGCCACCCTCTCATGATCGCCGACCGCCATGACGAAGATGAGCTCCTCACACGACGATGTCTGCAAAGCGATCTGGAATGCACTCGGCATCCTGATCCCTGCCCGCCGCCCAACAACGCAGCACAGTGACGAAGTATCTCTGCAGAGCTGCCAGCTGTCCGCTTGCGCTGCGCCGCATCCCGGATCGTCCCGACCCGCCCGGTGGAACACGTCGCGCCGGTGCTGTGTGAACAGAGCTCAACCCGGGAACCCAAAAACCATCCACAAAGCAAATCTCGCGATGACACGAGCTTCTGTTTCTCCACAATCACCCCGTATCGTGACCCGCCCGGTCGAACGCCGTGCCGCCCGTGGCAACCCCTCCGATCCCGCCCCAAATCGTACCCCCGCACGCCGCGCCGCACCCCGTATTTCGACCCGCCCGGTGAAACACGCCGTGCCGCACCTCGTGATCCCGCCCGGTGGAACGTCGTGAGCCGCCCAGTGGAACGCCTCCGATCCCTCTCCGCGTCGCACCCCTGCAGACCCGTTGGACGCCGAAGACTCTAAATACTTTCGCTTCCGCATAGCAGCCCACGTGGTTGGAAAACCTGAAAGAAAACCCAACCCCCGAGGGGTTTTTGGGAAAAGCAACATGCTGGAAGAGTCGTATGTATAGTGGCACTATGACAGAGAGGTGCTCCCGCTCAGGCCGGCAACATCAGCTTCGAACCCTACACTGCCTCAAGCCAGAAGCAGCAGCGCTCTTGACCCCGGCCCTACAATACAACGACAACGAAAACAGTGCCAGCACCACCAACAAGAACAATAAAACGACACTATAGTGACAAAATAATGAGAAAAATACCGGTCAATACTAGCAACAACCACGACGACAACAGCACCAACAACAGCATGAACAACAATAACAACAACACCGTTGGCAACGGACGACGACCCACCAGCAGCACCACCACCGCCACCCGCCACCCGCCACCACCGCCACGGCGACCGCCGCCACCGCCAACCAGGTACCACCACCAGGTACCACCACCAGCAACAACAGCATGAACAGCAACAAGAAGGAACAGAACAACATTTCCACTACAAATACAAATGCTAAGACTGATACTAGTACTAGTACTAACACTTATACTGATAAGAACACTCATGCTAATGTTCATGCTGGTGCTTGTACCCATAAGCATACTTATACTAATGCTGATATCAATGCTAATACTAATACCAAGGTTACGACTAATGATACTACTGTTAATCCTAATGTTAAATACTAATACCAATACTGATACGAATGCCAATTCCAATACGAATACTGATACGCATCCTAAACCTTAGCCTAGTCCTAGTGCTAATGCTAATACTAGTGCCGGTGCTGCCGGTGCAAATATCAATACTAGTCTTACGTCTGCTGTTGCTGCTGCTCCTGCTACTGTTAGTACTTTTGGTACTATTAAAACTATTACTACAACTACCACTCTTACTAGTACACCAACTCTAATACGTTCATGCCGATACAACAATACTAACACTAAATCTGATATTGACACTGGCACTGGTACTGATGCTGGTAGTAATGTAGTTGTAGTAGTAGTAGTAGTAGTAGTAGTAGACAACAGCAGCCGCAGCACGCGTCACGCACCACAGCTGAACCCTGGACAATTTTGCGACCTCTGCACGGAGGGCCGCTCGTCTTTGTTCGGCCTGGTTGCTCGCCTCCTGTATAGAGGAGACACGGGCTTACATCGTTTAGGGTCACGGTTGTTGGGATGTTAGGCTTGAAGGATCCAGGCCCTCAAGACGTATGTGTCGTAGTCGACTACGACGGAACAATCTTCTGAAACAATTGCATATGCCAATGCCTCTCTAAAATTCCGAAGCACGCATTCTGGACCAACCGCTGATCCAACCCTCGATGAAGCCGAAGTCCAACGAGGACCAGCCAAATCCCTCTCCCTCAGCAGCCTCTTCTCGCTTTTTGCGAGCCCGGGCCTCTGCCTGGCCAGCCAGCAACAGGCAATGTTACGGCGTTTTCGTGTCTTCCTTGTGGAGGTATGTAGGTGTTTTGATTCTTTTCGGAATATCTGTATGTTGCGTATGTATGTATGTATGTATGTAGGGTAGGTAGGTAGGTAGATGGGTAGATAGGTCGGTAGGTAGGTCGGTAACCAGGCACTCAGGCAGGCAGGCAAACACGGGAGAGACATTATTTTTTTCATTTGTCGCTTATTCCTCTCAATGTTAAGACTTAGCTTTCGAGGAGATAAAAGCTACTGCGACAAGGCGTATGTGGTTTGGTGTGTTCACGGTCCGTCGCGCTGCGGGTTTGGGGTACCCTTGCATTAGCCGCAGAAAGTTACCTCACATGCACTCATGTCAAAGACTCATGAACCGCCCATAATGGGTTAGGGCGGGGTGTTGTGTTGCAGTTTGAAATGAAGCTTCACACTCGACGGCTGCTGCAGCTGCGCAGCGAGGATATCACAAGATGGACCATGTACAGCATGTAGGAGTAAGAGGTCACAAACTTCTTTGCAAGTACAGGATCAAGAGTCCTTGATCCCTTCCCACCTTTGGCACTAGCTTCGTTGCGTCCAGTACGTCAAAGGTGCTGCACGCCCCTGCAACCTTACTGTTGGCAGCCTGCATGATGTCACTTGCGATCAAGAGGAGTGACCCTCTGTTCCCGCGTGCTAGGGAAGCTTTCACACACACCACACATGCACACGCAGGCACGCAGGCACGCACAGCAGCGCCGTTCGTTACAGCCCTACACCGTTAGCCTGAGTTATCCTAGTTGTATCTAAAAGCCACGGACTCCAAACGCTGAGCACTTCTAAGCCCGAAGATCGCCATCCCAGGCCTCAACTCCCGGAGCATCCTACAGGAATCCCAAGAAGAACCTCTATAGACATTTCTAAACTCCCTGTCCTAAATTCCGACGGGCCTCCCGCTGCTTGAGCCGCTCTTCGGCCCGCTGGCGCTCCCGCTCCCGCTTGGCTTGCTCCTGGGCCTGCCTGAAGCACAGCACTAAAACCCGAGTACTGTGTGAAGGGAACCCACGACCGCGCCAACTCAAAATCTGATGCTGTCAGATGCCCTGGCTCGTCCTTCGCTACTTCCGCGCATTCTTCCCTTCCATACAACACATACCAAGCGCATCTACGCTGGCAGCCTTTTCTGCTGCGCTGCATCCTTGGGAGTGAAGGTCGGCTGCTTCGACTTCGTGAAAACCTGCATGCCAGGATGCCCTCCGAAGGAATTCTATCCGTCTTCAGTCAGTCAGTCAGTCAGTCAGTCAGTCAGTCAGTCAGTCAGTCAATCAGCCTGTCTGTTTCTGTACCATGCTGGCGAACAGAGAAAACCTGGACGCACAAACATAACATGTTGCACTACCGTCATGTTATGCATGTCAATGTACATATATATATATACATACATACATACGTGTCAAGACATACTTAAGCCTGCCTGCGACAATCGTGCAAGCACTTAGGGTCTTTCGTGCGCTCTGCCGGAACATCAGCACTGATTGTGTTATGCCTTGCCCACGAAGAAGTGACCTGGGGATCCAAAAACACCAGGAGGTAAAATACGGACGATCTGTCAAGCTGACAAAACCAAAATTCAAACCTCAAGCGGAATCCAAGCGCTTCGCGCGACAGTCACAACACTTACAAATTGCAGGACTGAGAAATTTCATCGTTTTGGGACATGTCTGGTCCCAAATCCACTTCCATCGTTGTACTACTGTTGCTACCAGAGCTGCTGGGATTTTGCATATAGTGGTTTAAGGTGTTTATAACATGCGACTTTGCGCATTTGCCCTTTTATCATGAAATTACTCACCACGGTGAGAATTGTGCTTGGCCTGCTATGCAATTAGTCATATCTTACGCCATTACTCAGAAGGGCAGAGCATTATGCCATGCGCATATGCACATATGCATGTTATTGTTTACAAAAGGCCATGTTTGTATACAAGCACAGACATTCCTATGCTTACACATGCGCACATGCAAAAGCACTTACTTATACGGTCTGCGTTTGCACTACCATGGTATGCCGTACTACCACAATGCAAAGTACACAGCACATGCTCCGCCGTTTCCAAACGAAATGCAAGCATACAAAACAGTTATCATTACTTCGTGTTGATCGTTCAAGCTTATTGTATAACTTTACAACTCGGTAATCTCATGTGCAGTATCGCCTTGCCGTTTTCTGACTCCTTCGTTTGATTCCATTGTGTGCGGGAGTGTGTACTGCGTTTATTTCTGCAGACGGGGGAGGAATGGTGTCTTAACATGTAATTACTGTATCGGATGGAATTACTGGATCGGGCATGTACATAGTCTGCACGTACACACATCAGTGAGGAATTCATAATATGTGCGTATATAGCTGCGTGTATGCATATCTCTACTATATGTCTGCCTGTACGTGCAAAGGCATATACATATACTTATACAAATACATATACACATACATACATACATACATACATACATACATACATACATTAGTATATGCAAATATCATATATGCAAACATGTACACATCATATCTGCCAACATCCAGGTATAGAATGGAATTTTCCAGCAAGCTGATGTAGAATCTAGTACAGTATCCATCTATTCCACGATGTGGTGCGGCGGTCGGTATACCGCATAGTACACAAACGCACAATCCCGACTCGGGTTGAAACTTTAAGTTGGAGGTGTCAAGACGAGAGTCCCTCGAATCGTTACGGTCTAAGCCCCTCTATGCCCTCCACCATTACGACTATCCTTCATGTACAATCCCAACACATCCAGATGGTTTACGTAGCACCTGGACCTTCGAAATACACGTAAGCACAGTGTTTCTACGAGCAGCTGCTACGTGCTCCTAAACAAGCCATGTGTTTATTAACAGGGAAAGTGTTAATACACAGCCTGTCCACAAATACCAGAAATCATCGTCATCACTAGCGTTTCCATAACATCAGCAAACCTGCCTGTGTGGTATGCTGCATAAACTCATCATGTTCCTCCATGGAAGTAGACAAATATGCAGCGGGTCAGAATGTAACTAACGTGTTTCTGGAAGTGGTGCCGACAGGCGCTGCTGCCGCAGTGGATGGCCTCTTATTTTGGCGTATGTCCTCGGTTTTAGTAGTCAAGGCTGCTAGACTCCCTCGTCGTAGTAGTAGCAGCAGGAGCTGTCATCGTCGTAGTCGGTTGTGGTGGTATTACGCAGCCTCGCAGCAGTTGTCGAGGTCGTGGTCCAGGTCGTTGTCGCGGTGGTGGTGATGGTGGTGGTGTTGGCGGTGGTAGTAGTGGCAGTGGTTGTGGTATAGTGGTTGTAGTAGGTGTTGCTGTAGTAGGAATAGGAGAGTTGCCATGGGGCCTGCGATTGTGAAAACAGAGGTTTCGCATTGGTAATAATTCCAGTGGCAGTTGCTCACATGATTTTCATATCAGCGGCATTCATATGTTTGAATTAGCAGAGTGGCTTTGTTTGTTTTCTTTTTGGTTTGAGGACTGATTGTCTGCTCAAGAAGTTAGTAAGTTAGTTGATTGTGAATGTCGTCCTCACGCATGAGCGGGGTCATTGCTCATAAGCGGAGGCCATTGCTTTTCAGCAAGGGTCAATATGCTTATAGGCAGGCGTCGCTGTCTTGGCGTAAGGAGCAGTGTCTGGGGGCTTGGTCATAGGATGCAGGCCTTGCTACAACCAACTATGAACAAGAGCCTAGACACGTTCTGTGTTGCGGGTGCCTTCTCTGCTGCTGAGAGGAGCAGCTCCTTTGCTCGGCTCAATCGGAGGAATCGGGCTTTCGCCAAGGGATCCTGTCAGCAGTGGAGGCTAGCATTCAGAGTTTGGAAGACTTGTGGCTTGCGGATCTCCCGGGCTCGGGCTTGCAGGCTTTGGAGGTCTGGGGCTTCGGGCTTTTATTGCGTGTTTCTGGTGGTTGGCGCATTGCACGGCCAAGAACACGACGATCTTCCAGGAGCAGTCAAGATCTGGCCATTATCCAGCACAAATCCGCAAGTCCCACACCCCAAATCCCCAAACCTGATTTGCGCCCTTTGCCTTGGGATGCCGGTCTGGATGGCACCGGAGCCTCAATCAACACCTAGTACCAAGTTTGTGCAGAACGTGCCAGATTGCTGCCAGTTGGACGCCAGAAGGTTCTGGTTTAACAGCTTGTGTCCTTGCTTTGGACCACTCCCGCCATTTTTGCTGCACGTGGGAACCATGTACTTTTTGGTAGCTAACTTCTTTGCCCGACCCGTGCTGTTCGACCCCCCATGCTAAATCGCCGGCATACAGAGCCTTGTGCAACAAATCGAAACGAAATTCAGCTTCGGGCGGACTGAATCCTAAAACAGCTCGTGGCTCCATGTTGCTATGCGGCTCCTGGCTCACAAAAGAAGCGTCGGCTTGCTTTACACGTCCCCTCTGCTGTTGTTGAGGATCGTGAAGTCACTAGACTAACATGGTCTCTAAACGGGGCTCCCGGCGCACGCCGGCGGAAAGCGCTCTCCACGGCGCTGCGCGACGCAGTGGTTTGAAGGCCGAGGAGAATCAACGCCTGTCAGGCAGGGGGTGACAGGGGAGGTGGTATGTTCCACAAACGTCTTGATGAGCTAATCAGCGGACTTCCGACCCGAAGCCTGGAATCGAAAACCCAAAAACGCTGAACAGGCCGTGTTGCAGATCATTAAAAATGCCGTATCTTATTCATACCCCTTCAGCAGCTCTTGCACAACCTCATGGCTCAACGTTAAGTTTGAAATTGGCGGTCTTTTCCCAAGGAACTGCGAAGCTACGCTGTATGACTCAAGCGCCCTAAATGGCAACAGATGTGCAAGGTATGCTCAAGATCAAAGCTTCAAAGCCTAGAGAAACAGACAGTGATCCCCACTCAACCTGTTCTCTTGTCTTGAGCGTAGGAAATACTATACAAGTTATGCATCCTTGTACTACTCAGCCACAGAACGAATGTTATGATTCTCCGATTTGGTAGTATCATCCTGCGAGGGTGTCTGCGGCTTACTCAATCGATGCGATCCATACTAGGGTATATGGTCGTCTGATTCAGTGCCTGCGAGACTACAGCTTAGCCCTACTGATTTTGTACACACCCGACTCAATCAGACGGATGATAAAGTCCGGTTTCATTGGTTTGAACCAGTCACCGGCTTGTGTAGCTGTGTCGATCCAGTCCGCACGGTCTCCTCCACCGGGGTAGACCTCACAAGTGCGATTGCCGTCTTCTGTGAAAATAGACCGGCGCAGGGCGCTTAGCTCGATCATTGCCGCTTATCTTGAACCCGCGCCGGCGCGTCACAGTTCAGATGGTCGGCTGAGCTCCTACAATCTGTGATGCTGACGTGGGGTACCTTGTTTCTTGCAAGAGTCTCCCATACGGTCCCTTGGGATCTGAATCCGTAGATTTCGGCTAGTACCGCTCGAATTCTATCTCCGGCTTCCTGCCCATACAGCAGCGCCTGCGTTTCTGCCTGAAGAGTTGCACAGCATACTGGTTTGAGAGTTGTGCTCGAACATGGTTCAACCATTACGTCGTATGTGTCACAAGACGGATCACATAACTGTGCTGCGGGGGCTAAGAAATGAATCCTTCTCTGCTAGGACCTGTTATGAGATTCCCCCACGCCTAACTTCTCAAAGCCAAAATCAAAAGGTCCATTCCGGTTAGCGAAAGTCCTTACCGTTAAGTGCCAGCTCCAACACCTTGTGTGCTTTTCATGCAAGGTAACTATGGTAGCTCCCTTCATCGAGCTCTGAAGCTTCGATACACGGTACAATCTATCTGGCCTTGCTTGCCTAGATATCCACGAAAGACTGCCTACAACGGAACGCAGCTGTCGTTCCTCTCTTCGGACTACAAGATCCGAGTGCTTCCGGCTGCCTTAACGTTCAAGTACGTTATCTTATTGGTGGTGTCGGTGACGTCAATATTTTCGTCATTTCCGCTTTTGTCGAATTGCTTGCTGCAAAACCTAATCCTGCCGTGCTCTCGCCGTCCTACTTCGAGCTTCGTAAGTAGTTTGTCGATGATCTTGCCACCTCCTTTGATGGATGCCATAACAAGTGAGTGGTAAGAACGCACACGACTCTTTCGTTCTGTCGGAAAAAAGTAGAACACGGGGAAGATCCTGCTGACCCGAAAGCCTACAGACTCTTCCGCTATCGTGGAGTCCATTAACAGGCACTCTAATCAACAGCATTGCCTCCGGATCTACGTCATGGTTGTCTCATAAGTACAATGCAATCTGTAGGTTCTGCGTGGAAGTAAGCATTGCCGATGTCTGAAGACTCCACGGGAACACTGTGGGATGCTGCGAACGCTGCGACTAACGCATGTGTGTCTAGATCTGAGGTCGCGGCATCGGTTCGTATACCTCTGTGGAATCCTCAAAATTCCCACATGACACCAATCTTGATTTGAACTCTGGGTCATAATCTGGTGTGAGGCGTTCATGATAGTTCTTTATTGTGTCCACCCATTTCGATGGCATGGGCACGTGAGCTGCATCAAGCTTCTCTCGTAGCTCGCGACCCTTGATGGGTATCGCGGCCTGGAAACCCACGTATTTCTTCCATTCCTTGGCACGGCTTCCTCGATCCTGAGTCGTACTGAAGCTGACGCCTCCCAGTACTTCAGAGCCTCAGGGAGGTCTCTGAGTTCCTGCTCAACCTGTTCTCTGGCAAGAGAACGGTTACTCCAGAAACCTATCAGCGTCTTCACACTCGTTGCACCTATGAAATTTCGTGGTCTCTAGACTCTATATAACTATATAGGTTTTATCTATCTTAGCTGTGAGAACAAGGACCGGTGGCATGGGTCAGGGAAGGGTCTTGAACCGATTTTGGGTACGAAGGCTAGGTGGGCGAATAGAGGAGAGAGTGTACCCGTCGAAGGCAGCTAATAGATGACTTGCTCTTGATAGATATGTGGGACCCCGAAGAAACTCATGTAAGGGGCGCGCTAGATGAAGGATTAAATTCTGCATGCCATAGCGCAGCCTGGGGAAGGTTAGCAGAGGCACGGCACGTCTCAAGGCATTAGGCCTGAGCTTCCCTTGCATATAACAAAACCAAGTCGCTTGCGGGCTTAGGCGCAACCTCAAACACGTTAGAGAAGCGTAGGCTGCCTTTCAGCATAGAGAAGGGTGACACTACCACGGGTGGAGTGTTAGAGAGCCATGAGATAGACACCCAGGCCCGGAACCCCCTTCTACCTAGCCCTTTTGCACAAACTACACATTAGGTCTCATAAAGAAAAGGAAGACGTGCACTTGTGAGGTTGTCGACGCCAACGTTTCAAGTAGTGTGACCCCTTGGGCAGATGTGCAGAGACAGGCCCACTGCGGGTGGTCTTCCTACGTGCGGGAACTCCCTCCCCTAGGCTTAAGTCCCGCGGTAGGCCCGGTAGGACCTCACGGTAGGACCTCAAACCCCGCCACACGTGCACTGCATTCAGGTACTCGCAAGACCTGAGGAGGTGCCGGTACTCGGTACCCTTGTGCCGCTGCAATGGTGATGATCTCGCAGACCGCCATTGATGTAGCAGCTTTGTCGAGCGGCAGATCGAGAGAAAAATCCATCGTCCCGCCTGTCTGCAGATCGTGATATCTCCCTTATCTCGCCAAGCTCGAGTCCCGCGAACGCTAGTACTCGCCTGAGTAGCCCATCTCTTGCTGCGTACGGAACCACTCGATCATGCCATTGCTCTCTCTCGCAGGTTCTCTTGGCAGGTTCTCCAACTCGACCCGCAGCTCTGTCTCTCCAGTCGGCTGGCGTACTGGAAGAAGTGCCGCTGGGTGGCCCACCAACAATTCCACCACCCCTTCAACCTTCCACCAGCAGCGTTCCTTCCGAAATTTGGCCGGAATGGGATTAGGAAGGAGCTGCAGGGTACGGGTCCTGGTCCAGTGGTTATAGCCATGAGTAGATGAGGCATAAGAACCCTGAAGAAGGACTTAACCACGCTGATCTTCATGATGAGGTGGTAAGCTTTTGAAAGCTATCTGGTACACCGTACCTATTCCCGGACGGTGCTTACACTTCTAAATGGCATGAAGCGAGTATACCAGTATATCCTACATACGGTATAGGGGACATTCGCCTTGCAAGCAATGCCCAGAATCTACTTGACGACTGTGAGGCATGGAGTAGTAAAAGCAATCCGAACATGGCACCACACAGCACCGACGATCTGGCTTAGACAGGTAGCGGAATATCAAGTAGCTACGGCACTTGTTTCGACGGCGGCTTTCCCATCTGTCGAAGAGGAAGATGGAACCTGTGATCAAATCGAAGATCGCCAGGACTTCGCTCTGGTAGAACCCTCTGGGGAGGCTATCGTCGAGGACACCTAGCTCGGCGACAAGGACGTGCCAGGCCTACCGACACAGGATGCCGAGAGGAGAGCGACGTGGAGAGCGTTACCAAAGCCAATACGCGTAGTGATTCGCAGGCTTCATCATCAATGCGGTCGTTGCCCGAAGAAGGTTTTAGTCAGTTTGCTTCGCCTCATCACGATCCTGCTGCATTGGTCCATACCGCCGGAACGTTGACGAGGTAATCGATGCCTCTGGCGCCTGGGCCGCCGTAGGCTCGAACCGCGAACTCGTGCGCCGGAGCTGTTCCTGCGTCGGCGGTCGCATCCTCAGCCATGACGGCTTGAACCGTGGGAAGCGCCAGCTCGGTCGCTTCCAGGATGCGCTCAGCTGCTGCTTTCCTTTCGTTGTCGAATTCCGGGGCACTTTGTCCACGAATGTGCCGCACATCCTGCAGAATCATCTGGAGATACTCCTAGGGCACGCCGCGGGATCCATAGTGTGCAATTGCTCCTGTTTCTCCTGGGACACGTGGCTTCATGGTTTAGGAGGCCAAGGGAGACGCGTGCATCAGTGCGTATCCCTGGGGGAACCTACAGTCCTAGGCCCAAGGCACAAGGCCCGAAGAAGGTAACTCAAGACGAAGAACCATCCGCATCGGCTCGGAGAGCTCGATGCTGCTATCCAGGCAACAAAGCAGCTTCCACCACCTCGGCGACGGTGGGTGTATGATAACATGCTCTCGCCGCCTTGACGTGCGAGCGTGCCTTGCCTTTGGCCCGCACGAAAGAGCTCACCGCGAAAGAGCTCACGAGCTTCTTCCGCAGTGCGGGGAAACACAGTGCTGCGCATCTTGTCTTTCAACGCATGGAGTCCGCCAGGTGCAGTCAGGGATTCTATTCCGATATCCCGTGAGAGCTTGAAGGCTTCCTCCCGACATCCTTCTAGGACCTAAGGATGCGGTGCGCTATCTCGGTCCTCGCCTTGACGGCGTCAGCGGTGCTTTCGTCCATGGGCAGCGCCGAAGTGACGCTCTTCAAGGAGCCCGCGTCCACAGACTTCGGGGTTGCAGGCCGGCGTTTCGTGGGAGATTTGCTTTCTGCTGCGTGTGCCTCAGTAGCGGGCCCGCCCGGGGTGCAGCGGATTGCAGCGGCTGCAGTGCGGGTCGGGCTGGCAGCGTCGACCTCACTATCGGAGTCGTCGAGACGGTCTTGTCACCATTCTTTGTTGATCGCGTCTTGGAGTGGATCGCATCCTCATAGAGCTTCAGCCGCATCTCGGTTCGAAATTCCCAGTCATGGAATGTACTGGAGTTTCCGCCGTATATGTACGACCTGCTTCGGGTCTCCAAGGGAGTACCCGAGCCAGCGCCACGGGAGAAACGTAGGCCAGCTACGGTCATTTTCGGGTATGATCAATGGATATAGGAACGCAGACGGGGAATGCAATGGGTCGATATCAGGCTCGCCCAAGCCACACGATCTTATGATACTCAGACCCGCTCGGCTGGTCCTACCGAGGGGTACCAGCTCCGCTACCAATTTGAAATTGGCGGTCTTTTCCCAGTGAACTGCGAAGCTACGCTGTATGACTCAAGATCGAGGTTTCAAAGCCTAGAGAAACAGACGGTGATTCACTTTAAGCCCTCAACTGTCGAACCGACCTGTAACGACCTGCGAGCTTTCCCCAGTAGCCGACAACACTTGGGCCTCTTCGGTCGAGCTACGGGTGCTGCGATAGGGGATTCCTGTTTCGTTGCTGCCAGACACCTTGACCGAGCCCATTCCAGGAGCCGGTGAGCTTCCTCCTTGACGCAAGAACCATAAGCAAAACTCAGGAGAGTGAACCACCGCCTCGCAGCCTGAAGTGTCCCCATCAGTACTTAAGCAGAATGATCGTTGCAACCTGCTTACTGAATTTCCTTGTTCCAACCAGAATTTAGATGTCGAAGTGGGGAGAAGGTGTCTGCGGTACTCAGACCCCACCCGATCCAGGGACCTCTTTCACACCACAGGTGCCAGCGGCCATAGTCCAGAAGGCTCGAAACAAACAGAAATTTCTGAAATGCTCAAGCTTGGAGCCGCTCATGGCATGCAGTGTAAGGTGTTGAATGTTGGTACAGTGTTTTTCCGGCCTTAATTGGGTTCTCAGGTTCGGTGTTCTAAAGCTTTGGAGTTGAAGGGCTTTTGAGGCTTGGGTGGTCGGGTCTCAGGAACATCACTCCGGCCCCACCCTCGGAGAAACAGAGAAGGCAGCACGGGGTTCGAGCCAAGAGGAGGCAAGCCCTGACTGGAGCCAAGTCTTACAATAGGCTTTATGACTTTACGACTTTTCAAGTGGACGGATCGCACAACTCACAGTAAAAGCACATCCGAAGACTTGTGGGTCCGTGTTTTCGAGGCTCGTGTAAAGGGTGAAGCATTACCTCATGAATCTTGGCCGTTTTCGCCAAAATCCTAAAACTTAAACCCCTAAAGTTAAACATCTCGAACGAAACTTTGATGCATTCCACAAGCTGCCTACACTTAGTAACGACTCGAGATTCCAATTAAAACAACTTGGAACAATCCTCCAACTCCAAATGCTCAGCACATTGAAGAGGCGAGTAAATAGGGCCCCTAACAAGCAAATACATATCGAAACCTAATCTTGCTGTTTAAGCACCTCCGCAGAGCTGGGATCCAGACTCTTTGGCCCAGGCCTTGGCGACCTCAGGGTCGGGGACCACGATGGAGACGAGCCTGGCCAGGATATGCCAAGATCTTGAATATCATGGGCTTTTTTGAACTGTTAGAGGTTTGAGTCAAGCTTGGGCAGAAAAAGCAGTGAATCCCAACCTTATGATCTCCAATTCCTCAAACTGCAGCCTTGGAGACTCCAGAACAGTCCCGCATGTACAGGACGGAAAGCTTCGGACTGATGAGGTTTACGGATGAAGCGCATGGGCTGCGACACTCGACGCTTACTTTATTCTGGGGATCTTGTTTCCACCTCGGAGTCATGGCTGTTTTTCCTGCGTCGGGCTCAAACGGAATATGCTCTAATGTCGGTCCGGTCGCAAAAGTGTAACAGCGTTGGTGTAGCCTGCTGTGCAGGCTCCAGACTTTTGGTAGGCCTTGCGTAAATCTTTGGATTTGACAGCAGCCTGCCGGGAACACATGCCCAAGGCCACTGAGTCTTCAGACTGTCGCCGTAGACAAAGCTCTGGGCTATGAACTTGCTTTGCACCTCAAAAGGCTGTCGCATTAACGCCTCTTGATCTGCTGCGTGATATTCCGTGCACATTTCTCAGCCAGGAATGTCACTAGACTCCTAGACAGTAGCCAGCAGCATGCTTCTATGTGAAGCTTCAGCCTTCTCTCCTGCAGGATGCACCAAGATGGCTGCAATTCCTGGTGCCTGTGCCCTACCTCGATGCGACGGCTAGCCCACAACCACTGCTAAACCATTCCTGCCTTGCAGGGTGATACAACCGTTCGCATTTTGACTGCTGTACTGCACCATTGTACCCACGCAAGTAGAGCCACACTTGGCCTAAGATGCTGCTGCACAGCGAGCATTAAAAAAATCAACTGAAGAGACACTCGCATCCTGAAGACAAGGTATGCGCGGCCTAAACATGGTTCGGGGTCCCGGACATTGAGATTCTCCAGCTTTTCTGGTGCCACGTACTCGCCTGCAGTCAAACAGGCGATCTGGGATAGCTGAAGCATTGCACAACATGCACCGATCAGATGGCAAGATAGGCCGCTTGGCTGCCGGGGATGTTCTGAGCCGCTGTGACTTTACTCACTTCCGACGTTGGTTCTCAATCAACTTGTGACGACTCACAAGCCTTCAAGCGGTCATGTCATGGCCACGGGCAGA
This sequence comes from Symbiodinium necroappetens, assembly GCA_905231915.1. Taxonomy (NCBI): domain Eukaryota; class Dinophyceae; order Suessiales; family Symbiodiniaceae; genus Symbiodinium; species Symbiodinium necroappetens. The sequence continues at coordinate 8,418 of CAJNJA010001892.1, read as the reverse complement.
GCGCAACCAGATTAACAAAGTGAGAAAGCGCTGTGACATGCAGTTTTTCTCGGATGAAATGCAGAAGACTCCTAGCAAAGGCGCAAGTCTGCCCTGATGCGCTCAAGAAGTTAAGCCTTGTGATACCTGTCCACTGGATCCATCTCGCACTGCCGTTCGTACTTGTGGCCCCGGGGTCTCAACATCTGACCCCTGGTACCTCTGGACACGGTGTATGACTACACTTTCGACATATTCAGTAGATATTGTATATTGCACACCCATGCATTCGGGAGCCTTGGGCAAGCTTGAAGATGTTCTTCTTTCTATCGATAATCTTGAGCCTCCCGTCAGGTGTCCACATCCTCAGCTTGTCAGCTCCAGAGCCGCAAGCACGGCAAGGAGAACAGCAACTCAGAAAGTAAGTGTGCTGCCCTATGTCCCCAGAATGGAACCAGCCATCTGCATCGATCGCCTCAAGTGCAAGGAGACTTAAGAAGGGGCCGCAAATTCCCGCGGGCCGAAGGCTGAGGGGCGAGGGCACACGCGGCTGCTTTTGAGTGCTGTGGGGGAGCAACAGGAGCGGTAGCAGCCTCGGGCTCCGCGCCTCGTTGTACTGCTAGAGTGCCAGGGCCAGGGCTAGTAGTAGCAGCAATGGAGGGGGGTCCCCACCCTGCCACATACAACTTACTTCCGGAACGCCTTGAACATGAATGGCGGAGGATGTTTTTTTTGTTTTGGTGCAGCTCTTGCTTTGGTGTGGCCCCCTCCCCCCTCGCCCCCCTCCCCTGCACATTCTCGCGGGAGCGCTCATGCAAGGGTGAGTTGGCAAGTCCTTAACGTGTAGTTGTGGGGTCAGGTGAACTTCCTGTAGGGATGCTCAACCCTTTTTTCTTTCTACAGGGCCACGGTTTGCTTTCATGGGTCCTGCAGACCTTGCAGCGCAGTGGACGGCTTTCATTCGACACGTTCACACACCTCTTCTCTTTTTGGCAGCTTCGCAGCCGACAAAAGAGTTCCTGAGTTCAGGCATAACATTTTGCAGAGCTTTTCGTAACAGGTTAGTGCAGATGCTACCATTTTGCGCAAAATCACGACTGTGGCCATTAGTTGGTGCAAGAAGCCGCGGTAGAACAGGCGGCGAGGGGATGGAGCGAGGACTGTGGCCTTTGCCAATTGCGATGGCACGATGTTCTTCAAAGCAAGCTTGCGCGGAACAAAAAGAACGCGGAAGAGTTGGGCCTCTAGGACGGGCATTGGGGCATTGCAACTAGGGCACCTTCACAGGGCTTAAGACAGCCCCCCCCCCCCCAATTTGCCAAGGGGACTGGCGGTTCATCACTCTCGAACACCCGGCCTCGTTTGACGATTCTGTTCAGCATATACGTGACACACGCCCCCTCATTATCATATATCCTAAACATGCCCCCTCATTTGGCGATTCCGGTTCATCGTATGTCTCAAACACGCTTCCTCCTTTGGCGATGTCGGTTCATCATACATGTTAAACACGCCCCCTCATTTGGCGATAACGGTTCATCATATGTCTTAATCATGCCGCCCCCTTATTTGGTGGTTCCGGTTCATCATATCTCTTGAACACGTCCCCTCATTTGGCGATAACGGCTCACCCTATCTCTTAAATAAGCCCCCTCATGTGGGGACCATACATCTTAAACATACCACATTTGGCGGTTCCTGTTCATCATATACATTAAACATGCCCCCCCTCGTTTCCGGTTCATCATATAATATAGCTTAAACACGCCTCCTCATTTGGCGATATCGGTTCACCATGCATCGATTCCGGCTCATCACTTATGTTGACCACGCCCTCTCATTTGGCGATAACGGTTCATCACATATGTTAAACACGCCCCCTCATTTGGCGATAACGGTGCATCACATATCAAACACGCAGGCCCCTTATTTGGTGATTCCGGCTCATCACTTATGTTGAACTCGCCAACGCATTGGGCGACAACGCTTCATCATATATCTTAAACAGCTCCCCCTCATTTGGCGATAACGGTTCATCATATATCTTAAGCGCGCCCCCTCATTTGGCGATTCCGAACTTGAGGTATCTCGCACACCCCTCATTTGGCGATTCCGGATCACCGCATATCTTAAACATGCCACATTTGGCGACAACAGTTCATCATATATCTTAATCACGCCGCTCCCTTATTCGGTGACCCCGGTACATTAAATATCTTGAACATGCCCCCTCATTCGGCGATTCCGGTTCATCATACATGCTGAACATACCCCTCATTTGGCGACTCCGGCTCACCATATGTCTCAGACACGCGCCCTCATGTGTCGAGTCCGGTTCACCACATATCTTAAACACGCAGGCCCCTTATTTGGTGATTCCGGCTCATCACTTATGTTGAACTCGCCAACGCAGTGGGCGACAACGCTTCATCATATATCTTAAACAGCTCCCCCTCATTTGGGGATAAAGGTTCATCACATATCTTAAACGCGCCCCCTCATTTGGCGATTCCGGTTCGTCCTATAACTTAAACATGCCCCCTCATTTGGCGATATCGGCTGCACCGGCTCATCATATCTCTTAACACGTCCCCTCACTTGGCGGTTCCGGTTCCACACGCCCCCCTCTTTTGGCGATAGCGGTTCACCATATCTCTTAAACACCCCGCCTCAAGTGGCGATTCTGGCTCACCATGAATATATCTTAGACACGCGCCCTCATGTGGCGAGTCCGATTGACTACATATCTTAAACACGTAGTAATCATGTCGCAAGACTCAATGAACATCTCACTTCCAGGTTCATGTTCTGGGAGTGCTGTTCCATCAGCCGGGGGCGGGCTGCGTTGGGAGGGAGGTGGTGGTGGACAACTATAGCCGAACGGCTGTGGGCAATGCCTTGCAAACAGAAAGACAATGACCAGTTCCCGATTTGGCTTTAGGGCTAGGCTTTTGAAGGGTGGTTTCTTGTTTCACCTACGGTGAAAATTTTAGGTTTGGAACACCATTCAAGGCTTCAAAGCCTCGGCTTCATGTTCATGTGCTTTCAGTCTCACAGTAGACGTCGCGTAAGGTCACATAATCACGTGAACTTTTCGGGTTTAGGCTGGTTTAGGGCTTCATGGCACGGGTCGCCAGCAGCCGCATCAGCAGATGCGGCACCAGCGAGATACAGCAATTCTCGGCCAAAAGCCGAAAAGCCAAGGAGCCAAAAAGCCAAGAAGCCAGCAAACCACACCAAAGCAGGAGCCACACCAAAGCAAAAAAAAACCCTGGACCCAACATGAACATCTTCTCCCTAAAGCTGCTAAGTGCCTTGAAGTCCCGCTTCATCAGATCTGAAGGCTGTAGAATGTGATCCCCTCATTTCTTACTCACCGACCACTCCCGCAAGCTCCTGAAGAGCTAGCTCACGTGATCATGACGACGAATCTGGCTAGAAATCCTGAGCAGTACCAGTGCTACTGAGCATGCCATGGGCGCGAGCTTGATAGTGATTATGGCAGCTGCTCGACTTCGACAAGGTAGGCGTGAACAAATCAGAAGGAACGCTTGATTTGCTGCCAGGTACGTTACGTTGCTGAAACAGAGTGTTGTTAGAGCTCGGAGAGCCTCTGCAGTCTTGTCGGGCATCTTGTAGTAGCCTCCCGTTGAAGCACGACCACACTGAGTCAAAGGGTCTTGCAAAGATCTAACTTATTTGGCGTCAGAATCGGTGACATCTCGAGTTTTTCAGGACGGGGTATGGGCATCACTCCTCCTTTGCAAACCATAGCAGCCATCACTTGCGCAGTGACCCTGCGTGACTTGCACATCATGGCTGACCGAACCGGGTCGTCCTGCATGTCACACAGACTGCTGCAGTCTGGGGATATCTGCCACAAAGCACGGCGGTAAAGCCGAAAAAGGACATATGCGGCACATCAACGACCCTATTCTTGAGGATGGTTTCGCAAATGATCGGTATGATGGAGCGGACTTCGTCAATGAGATGATGATAGCAATGATCACGATGATGATGCGGCTGCTACCATCGCAGATGTCCGTATTTCTGAATGCGCCGCAACCAACCAGTCTGCAGGAAAACAAGTTTGCGAAGGCCGGAATCTAGCCTTGGAAGATGTTGAGGCCCTTCAGGCAGATCTCTCCACGACCACAGCCTCGACAATGTCCGAACAGTGGCAAGTTATCCAGGGGCCTGAAGTCCAGCTCAGGCGTCAGGCATTGCAGGGGTCGACCCTATGGAGCGGAAGACTGCGTTGAGGGAAAACACACGCCACGCCCTGCGCACGAACTGAGGCAATTCGTAACATAGAGTGACACCGAGAAGTCTACATTCATGCATAGGAAACATAATCAAACTGACGAATCGTCGAGCATGTCGCGGTTGGCTTTCAGCGGCAACTCTTGCAAAGCGAGCGAACTGTCGGGTCAGTCAGGGACGCGGCAAGAGTTTGCTGCAGGCGAGTGTCTGTATTGTGACGTCACATCAGCTTGAAATGAAGCATGTTCACGTCGAAATCAGAGTCAAAAGCAAAACCGTGTCCAGTCTAGTGATGTCGAAACACCAGATTGAACTGCCAGCCGATGGCCCACAGACAAGCCCCAGGTTGCCAGGATCCGGACATGGGATGGTCTTGGAACCAATCTTGTGCACCTTTCAAGATTTGTGTTGTGCTCATGCGTAGGGTACTTGGTCCAGGGGTTCAGAGTTTGGCTGTCTGTGGTCAATAAGCCCTGGAGCGCACTCGGAATCAACTCAGCTAGCGTCAGGGGCGCACCTGGTCTGTGCGGAGATAGCCTCGGGGGTAAGTAAAGCCAAGAACATCTAGCCAATTTTCGAGCTCGGCTCCTTCTGTGCTGAGTTCGAAAGAACTGCAGAAGTGCAGACTTCAGAGTTGGCTCAGTCATGGCGTCATGAACAGAAAGAAAACGTCGCCATAATAACTCCTTGATGCAAGCATCGCAACATGGGGCTTCGTTCCGAGCGGCTCTGTGGGAAACCGCGAGAGCTCAGAGTTGGGTGTGCGTTGTAAGAGCTGAAGTTTGACAAGTTTCGGCCTTGGTCTCTCCGTCCGCCAGTGCTGATACAGCCTCTCCGGACCAACCCATCCTTGCAAAGTCGGCCTCTCTATTCTAAGCCCTCTGTTCTCCGCCGCCACCAGTAAACCACAGGACCTGAAACAAGTTATAAACCAGATCGGCACCAGCTCGGCCGCAGACCCATGTCCGGCACGTCCTCTACAGATGCCCACATACATCCATTCAACCCAAACTATCACCCGACAGCCCGACAGAGCGAAGTAGAGCTTCATGCTCGTCGTAGCAGAACCAGAGGCAGCAGCAGAAGCAGTAGTGAGAGTCGTCGTCGTCGTAGTAGCAGTGGCAGTAGCAGCAGCAGTATAGAGATGCCCGCATCGGGACACCTGTTTGTTTTCCTTATCATGAGGCCCTGGAAGCTGCCGTGTCGTTCAGAGATCGAATCTTCATCCTGAGGAGTAGAACCGTTCTGAATTCATCATGAAAGATAGACTATCTGAGCCATAGGCCTCAAACCCTAGGCTTACAATAGCCAGTCCTTCAACCGAATCTCGTTGCAGGCAGTGACGGCGCCAACTGTACCCGGTGTCATGTCTTGGTCGGCCGTAATGGTGCCTGGCTTGAAGCCTATTCTTCAAATGCACAGCGGGTTTCTGCAAGCTGTGTGAAGCATGGACATTATCTGGCTCACATGGAGAACTTGATCTTGGCAGCACGGACTAGAAGATTCGACGATGGCAAACAAAGGAAGGCTCTCGCCACCACATTGCCTCCCACTTAGACTCGCGAATCATGTAGACTGCATTGAGATCTGACTTGTTAACCCACTCCAATGACAAAGGTAGTACCTAGTGCGGAAGTCTTCAGTCCGAAACTCTAGTGACACGCAGCCGTGGCCTCCTGCAGCCGTCTCTGAAAGGCCGTAACCTTCCAAGACCTGGCTGGAAGCATTCAAAAATTTAAAACACAGCGTTCGGAACTAAGGGTCGGTACTGTGCAGATAAGGCTGCAGGTATTTTCTGCATCCACTTGTGAGAATCGTGAGCTACAGGAAGCATCCGCCCACAAAGGGCATTCATGCCTTCCTTTGAGCTTAACATGAATCTGCCAACCGGCTTTGCCACTCGCTTCTTCCAACCGCCCGACGATTTCCCACTCTCTTCCTCCAAACCGTTTACTTTGCTCTGACGCCCGCGCCCGCACCCCTCAAACTTCTCCTTACCTCCTCTACCGTCCCTTGAAAGCGCAACAAGAATTCCCGGTTGTTTGGCTCTGCAGCTTATTTGCTGGTCTGCTGGATTTTCTCGCCAGTCTGCAACAAAACATGCCCGCCTCTGTTGATTTTGGCGGCAGCTCGTGCTCGCACTCTCAACCGTCGCAGGAGTGCAAGATCGCGCGGCTGTCGGGTTCCAGCGTCGTCATCCTATCCTGGGGTCTTGTGGCCTTTCAGGGGTCAGCGGAAGCAGATAAATCGTGAGAAAGCGAGAACTGTTACAGTTTGGGGTTGTCTTGGTTCTATGAAAACTTTGTTCTTTTTAGTTTTGTTGTCTATGTCTTGAATAATTAAGTGGTAATCCTTGATATCTGCCATGTATTAATTTGGAAGATAAAATAAATGGATATACTCCTGCGACTTCTTTGTTTGGATTCATTTTTTATCGTATTTGTTGAGCTGTGCTTGTGGTTAATTGTTGTGTAAACTTTGAGAAGTTCCAGCTTTTTCGTCTGGCGGAGGCGAAGCCTACCACCGTCACCAAAACTCCCCGAAAAATATTTCGCTCATAAACTGTGTATTTCTGATGGAGATGAAGATCCTGCAAATGGCTGTGGGTGGACGACATTTTTTTGGATGGGCGCGAGGATGGTGGATGTGATGTGAAGATGGCAGTGATGGCGGTGATAGTAAGTGGTGATGATGCTGATGGTGCTTGGTCGTGTGACAGACGAAAATTCGAGTTTCAACAGTGGTGAAGATTAACACTTGCCCCTGCTGCATCCGTATTCTGCAATTGCTTGTAGTGATTGTAGTGTCTAGTATTATAACAGCAATTTACAGTCACAGCGGGTACAGCAAAAGGAACCCAGCTTGAGAGGACATCTTCTGATCTTGACTGCTCAGCATGCCGGGCTCACGGGGCAGCAGAAAACCTGCAGCCGATGCTTTGGAACGGCTCTTCGTCTATGCAGCAGACGTAAGATCCGACTTTCCCAATCACGCTTGGGAGCTAAAACTTCATCAACCATGAGCAAGGCTAATCGGCCTTCGTAGGCTGGGGGGCTGAAAGTGTAGAATCGACAACGAAGGCCCCAGCAATTCGGATAAAGTCCAAGACGTTGTCAGCAATGGGTGCGCTCCCGGTGACGATGAGGCGGACCTTATCGCAGCCACGTGGGTACGATTCTGAATGGGGTTCAGGGCAGATTTCGCGGCTAATGGGCTACGACAACAGCCAACAACAAACCGTGAAGCGTGCAGCCCTCGGACAGCGCGTGTCAAACAGGCATTGAGCCCTGGGCTGACCGACTGCTTTGTCATGCACCCAGCACTGTAAGTGAGGTGTAGGACGGCTGCAAACAGTATGAGGGCTCAAGGTTGGGTTTACACGGTTCCAGGGCTGGGGTCTCGCATTTGTGAGGTTGATCTACTTACTCCCTCCCTCCCTCCCTCCCTCAGCCTCCCTCCCTACATGCCTTTATCATCCTTTATCCATATTTTCTGACTCCATCTTCAATGTGTCCGTATTCCCATGTAGTTGTTGCTGCAGAATATGACGATGATGCTACTCTGGGTTTAAGACGTCCTCAAGTCTTCGACTTGTGTCTTTTGCACTTCTCGGGTTTCGGGTGTAGTGCTGTGGAAAGCAAAAGCCCATGCTGTCGGTTCATATGGCCTTGATGCAAATATAAACTGAGCAATCAAAGACATGCACGGTTAAAAGAAACGAAATCGCAAACCTGACAAGCAGCATCCCTTGGCTGCCTCGGCTTCAACTCACATGGCGCCAGAACTCTGAATGAGAGCTAACTCAGCCTCACACCCGATGCCCCAAAAATCTGCATGCAGCTTGGAAACATGCACTCGAAACCTGGGCCCGCCACTCGGTCCAGGCCAACCTTCTCTGCGATCTTCTTGAAAATGATCCTGGTAAGAAGCACAAACTGACCTTTGCATAAAATTGTTTCAAAAACTACAAACGATGATGATGAACATGATGACGATGAAATCATGGTAGCAATCGTCGTCACAACAGCAAAAGTACTAGCACTTGCACTGCTACTACAACAACAACTACTACTACTACTACTACTACCACTACCATCACTACCACTACCACTACCACTGCCACTCCCACTAACACTACCACTTCCGCTACCACTACCGCTACCAGTACCACTACCA
>CAJNJA010001881.1:7311-18297 GCA_905231915.1 Symbiodinium necroappetens | reverse complement strand
GATGAGGATCTGCTGAGGCTGCTGAGAGTTCTCTGATTAGCACTGGCGCTGTTTCTGTTGCTACCTGCGTGTAATCGGTCGCTGCTGCACTGTGTCCTTTTGATTGTAGATGATTGTTGTGTTTCGCGTGATTGTCGAGCCCATTGGTGGTGGCTTGGTGTTTGTGCCAGTTACTGTAGTCGGCTGGGCTTGTCGGTGTATATATTGATTGGACGGTCGATTGGATACTGGTTGGTGAGCTGGCTCGTTTCTGAGTCGGCGGAGGGGTAGGTTGATGGGCCGTCTACACTTGTTCGTAGTGGTGTTGACGATAGTATGTCGGTTTCAGCAACCTTAACCCGCATGTGTGTATATATGGTTCGACGAAGTTTGGATCATTACTAATTATGACCGCAGCTATTGTCAGTGGCATGGGTGGTGATCTCGAACCAGTGGTATGAGCTGTGAACAAGAAGTGTTGTCTACTTGTTTATGCTTGGGATGCAGACCTCGCAAGTAACCAGTTTTCTTCGTTGCTCAGTTTAGCTACGGCTTGTTTTGGACTCATGCCCAACTAACACTTCGTTATCAATATGTTTCTGATGATGGCGACGACCATGTTGCTGATGCTGATGCTTGTTCTGATGTTGAAGCTCATGCAATGGAGCTGATGTCCTGGCTTTATAGTCCTACGTGGCACAGAACCATCAGCTATTGGCTGCTAGCACTTGCCCTTGTCCGGGTGATGCCATATGTGCTGCAGGCAGTCGCTGTTGTCAATTCTACTGCCATGACTTGTGGTTATGACTTCGAGCGTTGTTTGCATTTTGGGAGAAATGCATATTACAAATGCTTTGATGTTGCTGGTATCGTTCAGAGCTGCCCTAGCCACCGAGCACTGGGACTCCTGTGTTAAGGATCTTATCCATCGTGGGGGCGAGGATGTACACATAGTGCTCTCCACGTACTGGCCCAGCGCTCAGAGCTGTCGGAGTTTGTGATGCGTGGACTCGGCGGTTCATTCCTCTGCGATCAGGTTTCAGGGACTTGGAGTGCTGTGTGAAAGACCAAGAACGCTCAAGATCAAAGTTTGGCATAGTTTTTTCCTGCAACAATAAGACTGCAGTTCTTTTTGGGATGCATCTACGAGTAATAGTTGCCAAGACCATACACCGCTAAACGGGAGACATCATCCCTCTCATTGCCAGGGTGACAAAATCCGAGAGCGCGCGCAGATATGTATGCAAGCCTGTCAACGAATATGACCACCCTGTTGCACTCTGTCCACTGGTCTTAGGCTAGTCTTAGGAAGCCTGTTAGGGTTTAGGGCCTAGGTCCGCTTCATGCCAGGATGGTTTCATATCAGGAGTATATCTTTGTTCGATGCGGTCGAGGAGCTGAAACCGGTTTCTGTGCCGGTTTTCTGGTCGTTCTCGCGGGTGGGCTGACGGTCTTGCAATGCTTTGCAGTTCCAAAGGCGGGCTCTCAGCACATGTCTTCCGCAGTTATCCTGACCTGCTGGCAGGGAATCGGAGATGCTCATTTCCGGTTCGGGGAATTTAAGAGTTTGGGTTTCTTGGAGCCCTCGTTGTTAGGCCTTTGTACCGTCATACCGCCTCAACAGGGGGACTCTGAAGTTTAAAGGACATGTGCCAGGATTTTTAGGTGCGTGTTAGTCCGAGGCGCCGGTTCACGGACTACATTACCTACGTGCTGTCGAGGCCGTGTCACCTTTCACATCCCATGGGGTCAAAATTTCTTGGGTAGGAAGTGTAAGACTGTTTCAGAGATCCGATAAGCAATGCAGAAAAGGGGGGAGTTTCTCGGCCTACCAGCCTACCACGTCAATCCCATGCACCCTACGGGCTAAGGGAGACATCCCGACTGCCCCCTGAGTCCGTGAAAGCGCATAATCTCGCACGACTGAGCCTGATCCCAACTTGGACCTTTCGGGACCCCAAAGAGGACGACAGCGCACTGAGAAAAATCTTCCCATACTCTTAACGCTTCTAAAGCAAAAACCCCAAACCTCCCTGTCTCTATCATGTACATATACATACACACATACATACACACCAGCACGTACATGTTACGACCCTAATGCTCGTCGCGGAATAGGGCGAAACTGGGTGGGAAAATCTTCGCGGAATAAGGCGAAACACTCCGGGCAGATCTTGGTGGAATAAGGCGAAGTCTGGGGGAATTCGTCGCGGAGTAAGAAAACATCTGTGAGAATCAAACCTGATACAGGATCGGCTAATCACCCACAGGCTGCTGTAACAGATCGACTCCCGAAAGTCTAAATCTTCCACAGGACGCAAGCCACTGAATGTGCTGGCAGATTGGCTAAAGAGCCGATCTGTTACGGCATCTTGCGGGCGTAGGAGCCGATCTTTTACAGCAGTTTCTGTGTAAATGTACGAGCCGATCTGGCATCCTTTGGTGCCTGACTTTAGGAGATATCTGCCCACGATATCCTTATAGACGTAGTTAGAGTGTGCACTTTGTTTCATGGAGTTACAGTTCTGTGGTCATGCACGTATTCGGTGTCTTGCTTTAGATTGCTGGTGCTTGCTGATGACATCCGCATGCAGCTAGTGTTGATAAATGTGCAGTCTGTGAAGAGAAGCTGGTGTTAACGTTTGTAGACACTCACTGTTGAAGTTGAATGATTATGCAAAAGCTTTTTGGATGGGATTCTTTGGGTGTGTGGGTTTGGCCCAGTGATATGTCTTAGCCGATCTAAACGCAAAGCCCTAGACACCAGGCCTAAACTCTAAACCCTAAGCCTTAATCCCTAAACCCTAAACCCTAAAACCCTAAACCTCTAAACCCTAAAAACCCTAAACCCCGAAACCCTAAACCCGAAGCCCTAAACCCCTAAACCCTAAAGCCACAAAGCCCCAAGGCCCCAACCCTAAACCCCAAAGCCCCAAAGCTGCCCCTGGAAGGTACGGCATCTCTGAGGCCCCAAATGGGCTTCTTTGGGACCCACGGAGAAGTGGCGCAGGGCTTCGGGGCTAAGGGGGTTAGGGGTTTAGGGTTTTATGGATTAGGGCTTGGGTTTAGGGTTTAGGGTTTAGGGGTTTCGGGTTTAGGGATTAGGGCTCTCTCTTTTAGGATGTGGGGCTTAGGGATTCCAACTTCCAGGTGTCGCTTGGGATAATGGCTTTGGACTGCCCATGCTGATTCCGATGGAGCTGGTGGTAAGCTTGAGTCCGAGAATGACGTTATTTATGAAGGTGGTGAATATATCAAGAAGACTGGCATGTCAGATGATCATGATCATAAAACATGATGGCGAGTATGATGGACACGAGCTTGAACAGCAGCAGCAGTAGCCAGTAACGATGGAGAAGATGATGCTGGCATTCGCGGTGGTCAAGATCACATTCCGCTTTGTAGCCGTCCTTGAGCCTACACCCTAAGCCAAGCCCAAACCCTACCCTAAACTCAATCTTAGATCCTATTGCTCACCTAATCATGGCCGTTTCCGTTGTCATGAGCGACGTACTACCATCATCGGACTCCTACCTCGACAGACGTCACGACAACTGCACTCTCACTCGTCAACTCCAAAACTCCAATCGACAAATTTTACATGCTAGACCAAACCCTGAGACCTAAACCCGAAGCCCTAAACCCTGACCATCAGGGCCGCGTGCTGGGTCGTACGCCGGGCCAGGGCCACCTCGCCGGCAGCTGTGCAGACGACAAGGCTCAGCCCTACTTTTCGTTTGGCGGAGGTTAGCCTTGTTTGGTTCGGTTTTCGGTTAAAAGGATTGCAGGGCCTGCTTGACTTGTTTAGCTTTTTAATGTCATTTTCTGTTAGGAGTCGGAGTCAGGGTTCAGGGTTTCGGAGCGGTCAAGGGTTTAAAGGCTGCGGGTTTGTTTCTTTTAGGTTGGCGTTGCATGCATGCGGTTTCGGGTTTAGGATTTATCCGAAGTTCCGCGGGGTCTTGATGCATCTTGGCACCAGGAGCAGTTGCGAAATAGCGGCAGCTACGGGGCCTTCAGCCGACATCAATGTTTCCGCGTATGTCGCCAAAAGCTTGCGCTACTTGAATCTTTGCCATGAGTTCCTTAATTTGTGGCCGGTTCTTCAACAGCTGTGAATGACAGGGTTTTTGCCGGGGGCCCTGTTCCTAGTTGTGGTAGCCCTTTTGCTACGTAAGCTACTGGTATACTTCTCAGGGTTTGTGTTTGGCGTTCCTGTGCCCTGCCCCAGGTGTACGAGAGCAGGAGTGAAGAGATCTGCCACTGGTTGCAGGACCGGGAAGATGGTCTACTATGGAGGTTCATGGATATTTGCAAGTAGGGTCATAAGTAGGGTAAGTATAGTTATAAGCTATATTAGGGGACTAATGCCACTTCTAACTACCCATGGACCTCCAAGTAAGAGATTGGCACGCAGGGTCTCGGCTCAGGGCTCAGGGCTCCGGGCATGTAAACTCTGAATCCTATACCCTAACCACAGGCCCTACACCGTAAACGTTTTTCAGGTTGTATGGTTCCGCCTTACGAGCCGCCGCGTTGTAGAAAGTCCACGCAGGGCCTCCGAAACTGGACACGATGTGTGAACAGTTTAAGGTTACTGTAAGGGTACTTATAGGATTACTACACTACACAGACACACCCTTACTAACTATAAGGGATTTATGGGATGACTCTACGGGTATTGGGGTTGCAATAAGGGCTCTGTACGGTGACTGTACGGTACTACGGGGCTCCTACCAGGTCACTGTAACGGCATTACAGGATTGTCAGGGCTCTGAATGCAAAGTGGCAGCATTCAGAAGCCCCCTCAAAGCTTCAGCTGTCGCGAACCGGGAACTTTCAAAGAGATAATCCTGGAACCCTACACTCGGAACTCCAAAGCCTGACAATCAGTTCCAAGAAAGAAGCTCTGAACCCTCTGCGATGTTGGAACTACCATTGTCAGCAATGTCCAAAGATACAACCACAACCAGCCAGCAAGACAATTTTCCAGCTTCATACCACCCAGGGCACCCCAAAACATGCTGATGCTCGAAAACCTAGCAATTGAGACTTGTCGTTCCTTCCAAGTCGTTCCTTCGTTGGATTTCCCCTGCACTCTGAACACCAAGCTCCGCCCTAGGCCCCAACTCCTGTAAAGCCTTCAACGCAGAAACACAGGAGCACCCAGAAGTTTCGGGCTATGTCATCCTGGATGATCGCGACACTGCGGGCTTGGGGCCCAGCGCCCGCAGATTGCAGGGGATCTAGAATGCAGGACGTACGGTCAGGGTGCAGGGTCTCGGATTCATGCCAACTTAGACTTTAAGATGCCAACTTAGACTTTAAGATGCCTCTTCGCCGCACATGCCTACTTCGTACCACACCCCGGTCAGAAGGCCTCGTCGCAGATCCCCGTTTAAACCTGGGAAGCTCTTAAAAGGAGCCCCTCCACAGCCCCATAGACCTATCGAGCCCCAAAGGTACCCTGCAGAGACCCCATAGAATGCCTCAGAATTACTACTCTATACTATATAATATTATATATTATATTACGTTACATTATACTATATTATGTTATATTATATTATATGGAGACAGGTTTGTTATCACTCAGTGACATGAGAGTTGACATCGGCGAACCTTCCACAGAGGTGCCCGAAATGGAGCCACGGCTGAATGTAGTTATACTTTAAACCCAGAACCCGAAACCCTTTCCAGAATTCCGCATACCTCCTCCCGACCTCATGCCCGAATCGCAACCCTGGCCCGGCTCCCTAAAGTCACGAAGCGGTGAAGCCCCAAGGTAAACAATGCCTCGCCCGGGACCCTACCAATAATACTACACCTCAAGGACCTTGAGCTGTAAGCCTTTCAAGCTCAAACCCTCAAGAGGTACCGGATGCAGCCGAAGCAAAAGCATGAATCTTGGTTTCGGCCCTAAACCGTAAACCCTAAACCCTAAACCCTAAGCCCTGAAGCTTTCATGGCCGTGAAGCCCCGCCTGTGACTCTTGCAGTGGAGGCCAGGGCATGCTGAAGCCGCACTTCGTGCATTGCAGGCCTGGCAAGCTGAGGGTTCAGGGTTTAGGGCTTTAGGGTTTAGGGTTTAGGGTGGAATGTTTAGGGTTTTAGGGTTTAGGGTTTAGGGCTTTAGGGTCTAGGGTTTAGGGTTTAGGGTGGAGGAACCTCATCCTGCCTTCTAGGTCCCCTTGCTTTTCTTCTGAGCTGAAACATACTACCCCACAAGTCTCAGCCACAAGACTTATGCCTCTTCAAACATCGCTGCTACCGAGACCCAGACACTCAAAATTCCAAGACTCCACACTTCCTCTTGGCGTCCCTAGAAGACAGCTCTTGACACTTCTGCACTTCTGACAAAAAAAGAAGCCAGGGTTCCTCAAAGGAACGGCTCCTTGAAGGTTTCTTTGGAAGGGCTCTCCAAGGGTTTCCACAAAAGGGTTCCCCGAAGTGATTCCTGCCAGGAGCGATTTGGGCCTGACCCCCGAAGATGTGGAGAAGGCTGGGCGGGTGGAGGCGATCCGAGGCTCCTGAACCCTAAACCCTACCTGTAACCGAAAAGACCTACCTTTTTCAGAAACTGTATATAGCAACCATAATAAGGAACCTTAAAGAGGTAGGTCTTTTCGGTTACAGGTAAACCCTAAAGGAATTAGGGTTGAGATCTTGGGGTTTTTGAGGGCTCCATGCCAAGCCCCTCTCAGGATGATGTGCGGTTCAGGGTTCGATTGGAGGCTTCCGCATGGCTGGATGCTTCCGACGATGCACCAAAAGGGCTGCATCTGATGATGGTTTAACATCTCGTTGCGTACTTGTAGATCTCCAATGATCTCCAACCGGACTCCAACCGCGCCGTAAACTCTACGCCGGAAGCAAGACATAGCACCGAATTTTTGCCAAAAGCAAGGAAGGACACCATGAACATGATCCCCTAGACGAAAAACACCCTGCTGCACACCCTGAAGCCCAGAGCCAGAACCCTAAAGCTTAAGCCATAAACACAAAGCCCCAAACCCTAAGCCCTAAACCCTATTTAAGCCCTGAGCCCCGAGAAAACCCTAAACCCTAAACCCTAACCCTTATTAAGCCCTCGAAGATTTTGCTGATGCCGCAGAGGCCTTGGAGATTCTGCAGATGCCCCGCTTGGATCTCGTGGATGCTTGGAATGCGGAGATTGAAAATGCTATCATTGATATTGTTTAGAGTTCAGGGTTTAGGGGTTAGGGGTTGCTTTTTGTTTTTCTAACTCAGTTTTTTTTGGATTATTTTCCTGGTGTAAGTTTCTAGTACTATCAGTGTTACAGTTAATTACTCTTGGTTATTTCTGTCACCTATCACTACCGCTAGTAATTTCATAATTTGCACACCATGTCGTTCAATTCTTCTCCTCCGCCTTCTGTATTTCAACAAAGCAGCTACAGCCATAAGTACACTCGTTGCAACAACAGCAAATCAAGAACGACTGCAGCAAGTTCAAATACCAGCACGACAGAAGTACGTAGTAGAGTTCCACCCCATCTCCCAGGAGCTGAAACACTAAGCCCCAAACCCTGAGCCCTAAACCCGAAGCCCCCGAAGCGTCAACCCCAAACCGTGTGCAAGGTGACCCTTTGTGTAGACCTGTGGTGGTCGGGGCTGAAGTTTTGCTGCGAAGCGAAAGTTAAAAAAAAGAAACCCTACAGAACCCTAAACCCTAAGCCCTACACCCTAAACCCGCCTTCTGAAGCCTTAGCATGTCTCACTCCCAGGATCTTGGTCCCGCCTGAGCTGCAGAATAAATGCGCCGGTTGTGGTAAAAGAATCCCACTCGGGCCAGGCTTCGAAGGTGTATCGTTTAAGGTTTGGGAGTTTAGGGTTTAGGGTTTTGGGTTTAGGGTTTAGGGTTGGGAGTTTAGGGCATATAGAGCTTAGGGGTTTATGGCAAAACGTTTAGGACTTCAAGGTACAGGGTCCAGGTGTCTAGGGTCCAGCGGTTTGGGCTTTAATGTGTACGGGTTTGGGATTTTTGGGCCTTATAGCTGGGTGGAACGCGTCCGAGGCTTCCTTCCTGTGAGCTTAGTGACAGACCCTTCAAGAAAACCTCAAACCACTTAGTTTAGCGTGAGGCTTTTAGGGGTTTTGGGGTTTAGGGCCGTTTAGGGGTTTAGGGTTTGGAGCCAAAGATCCTACTTTTTCTCTTGAAACTTTGAAGCAGGATCTGCTTCTTAGACCCAGAACCCAAAACCCCTAAACCCTGGAAGACCCTCGATGCCCGAAGCACCGAAGCCCTACGAATTAGGAGAGGAACCTGAAATCCCGAACACATTCGAAACCTATAGGCCCCAGAACCGCGAAGTCTTCATCCTATAAACCCCCCCTAAACCCTAACCCTAAACCCTAAACCCTAAACCCTAAACCCTAAACCTTAAACCTTAACCGAACGTGGGAGGAGCAGCTGCGTCTCCAACGCCTCGCCGAGGCCTGTTGTTTGGGGTGGCCGAGAAGCTTTGGCTTCCTTCCTAAACCCTAAATGCCCTAAATCCTAAACCCTAAACCCTTGAAAGGTTTGAGGGATCGTTCCCAGAGTTTCTAGAGTGTAGGCTTCAGGGCAAGTGTAGGGTCGGTTTCGAGTTTTGGGCTTGAGGCTTTCATCATTTTTGTAGTTGCAAGTAGGGTACTGCAGGAGTTATAGGTAGCTTAGATCTGTCGGTAGTATGGAAAAAGCTGCCTGGCACACATCTTTCTGCGCTTCTCTTCGAAGGTTTCATATTTAGGGTTTCCGGACTTCGGGGTTGGAGTGCCTAGGGGCCCGCAGGTGTGGGGTTTCCGGTGTTCTGGCCATATTTCGAAGTGCGGGTTTCGGCTAAACCAATCGCAAAAACCCGCAGGGAATCAAAAGGCTTTCCATAGGGTATATGTTGGGGTTTGGTATCCTAGGGCGTGTCTTTCCTAAACCCTGTAGCCCAGTCACTCACACCTGCATCAACATACCCTGAAACACGCCAGAACAAGAGACCGAAACCCCAAGCCCAACCCTGAACTGCCCGACCGTCAGCCCCCAAGTGAGAAGCCTTTCTGAAGCTACGAGGCCCCCGGAAGGCCCCGTTATGGGTAGTTCTCTAAATTCCGGTCCCTTTTAGGGTCCCTTTTTTATAAGGGTGCCATACTATATTGGGGACCTAAAAGGGGACCCTAATTTAGAGAACCACCCATATCCATGCGATCCCCACGCCCTGGCACAGGTCAAGACCTCCCCGCAGGTCCTCAGCAGCCGGGCGCTGCGGCCGAGTTCCGCGGGCTTTGACTTAAATCCGAGACTCTCTAAACCCTCCGCCCCCAAACCCCTAAGCCCAATGCCCTTGTAGGGAACCCTGTTTTAGAACCCTATGGTAGCCTGAAGGGGCACCCTACCCTGGTACAGATCCCTATGGTACCCCTAAACCCTAAACCCTAAACCCTACGCTTCAGGGTTCCCTTTTGGTGCCCGTTGATCCGAGGCTCTGCCAGCCGGGCCCGGCCGGAGAGTGGCCGCCGAAGGCGGAGCATGGGGGTTTAGGAGCCTTTGGCGGTTTCGAATTCAGGGTTTTGGGGGTTTAGGGTTTAGGGTTATAGAGTTATAGGGTTATAGGGTTATAAGGTTTGGGGTTTAAGGTTTAGGGCCGTTTAGGGTTTTGGGGCTGCCTTTGCAGGCTGAGGGTTAGTTACTTCGGCGTGAGTCATTGGGATTTCGAGGGGCCGGGTTTGGGGACCCCATGGTTCCTGTGTTCAGATCTTGAGGTGGACTTGGGGTCTTGCGCCTTGGCTTGGTGGTCGGCATGAAGGAGCCGTCGATACAGGGGAACTATGAGCTCAGCCTAAACTGGGCCTAAACCTTAAACCCACCTGAAATAGACTCGTCCGCTGGACAAGGCACTTCAGGCACCCCGAGCAGGGTTTGCAAATTTTCGGGCTGCTGTGGTTTCAAGGTAATATAAAGGTCTGAATAAGCTTGGTTTCGTATTTGGACTCTTCAATAGAGTGATACCACAACATAACAATAATCTGCCCCAAACCCAATTCCATAAGTATCACGGCTCCTAGAATACTCGGGTTTGCGTATAATTTCTGCACTACAGTGCGGTCGTTTACAGGCTGGTTTCTGGCTAAAGCTGTCATAAGGACACCAAAAACGGGCACCAGAAGGACACCGTAAGGTTCGACAAGGGCACCCTACGCGTACCACTATCAGGTTGCTACGAAGGTACAAGAAGGTGCTATAACGGATGCCAGAAGGTTACCATAAGCTCACTACGAAGGTCGCATGGGGTTATCAGAAGGTTATTCCAAAGGCACTACACTCCGCTGAGCATTGAGTTTATTGTATTGATGTCGGGAAAGTTCCCATCGCAGAAGCGAGAGTAGAACCCTGTATACTTCTAAACCCTAAAGCAACCCCCTTTATGGAACCCTTTTGGAACCCTTGCAGGAGCCTGTACGGGGGGTCAGGGCTTAGGGGTTCTGCACGAAAGCTCACATGTAGCACATGCAGCTGCTTTCGGCTTGCATGGCGATGCGGACCGCAGAGTCTTCCTTTCTCAAAGGAGAACCCCTGAGGACGCTGCTAGCTCTCCGAAGTTGGGTGCGGTGACTTTTGCTTCTTCGGAGGCGTCCCAAGCCAGCATAATCGCGATATCTCTAGCTGCAGCGGCCCCTGTATTGCCATACAACCCTCGTCTCAGAAGGAAGGTTTCAGGGGACAAGGGGTTAGAGGGTTTGGGCCCAGCTCGTCTCATAGCCATGCAGCCGCGTGGCCACTATCCAATCACGGTCGGAGCCTCAGGCGCAGCATCAACGAAGACTGTTGCAAGTGGATGCTTCATTCTCGCGATGTTTCTGCACATCGGTCTTACGAGTATCATCATCATGTTTGCTGTTTTTCGTTTTAGTGTTGTCATTGCGTCTGTTGCTGTTATTGTTCTTATTACTAATGCTTACTCCTGCTATCATACTTTTATACTTGCATGACTGTGACTACGACTACTACTACTACTAC
>CAJNJA010001870.1:0-18299 GCA_905231915.1 Symbiodinium necroappetens | reverse complement strand
CTCACGCAAAAAGGAGTATAGCACCCTAAACACCCAAGCCCTAAAACCCTAAAGCCCTAAAGCCCCAACCCAAAAAGGAGTATAGTACCCTAAACCCCTAAACCCTAAAGCCCTAAAGCCCTAAGCCCAAAAAGGAGTATAGTACCCTAAACCCCTAAAGCCCTAAAGCCCTGAAGCCCTAAGCCCCAAAAAGGGAGGATGGCACAGCGTCCCCCGACCAGGACGCCTTCATCTGAGGATCCCAGGGCCACAGAAGCCGCCTTAGACTTCCCGGCCCCGGCCTTCTTCTAGCTTCAAGGGTTTTGGGTTTTAGGGTTTAGGGTTTCGGGTTTAGGGGTTTTGGGGTTTAGGGTTTCGGGTTTTGGGTTCAAGGGTTTAGGGTTTTGGGTTCAAGGGTTTTGGGTTCAAGGGTTTAGGGTTCAAGGGTTTAGGGTTTCGGGTTTAGGGTTCAAGGGTTTAGGGTTTCGGGAATTGGGTTCAAGGGTTTAGGGTTTCGGGTTTTGGGTCTTGGGTTCAAGGGTTTAGGGGTTAAGGATGTAGGGGTTTAGGGGTTTAGGGGTTAAGGATGTAGGGGTTTAGGGGTTTCGGGCTGCATGCAGGGTTAGGGGCTTTGGGTTCAGATAGAGAGGGTCCTGCATCGCTCTGCCGCGGTGGCCACTTAGAAGTCATCTGAGGCATCTGATTTGTGATCGTAAACCGCAGTGTAAATCAAGATGCCCCCAGAAGCCATCAAAATCAACGCTTAAATCCTCTGAACTCCAGTTCACCTTACATGTTGGCAAGGAGTATCCTTCAGCTTGTCACATGATGCCGCTCAAGTAGTCCCGTTGTTTTGGGAGAGATTTGTGGGTTGCTTCAGGTCTTGCTAGACAAAACAACATGTCCTTCTTCGGGTTTTAATCGGAGCGGCTGCTGCTTGGAAGTAGTCTTTAAGGAGAGTTGTGATGTCAACGGAGGCTTGATTTGGGGTTTGTTCCTCTATACATAGTACAGCATAGTATAGTATAGTATGGTATCGTCTAGCACCAGCTGTGTACATGGAAGATTGGACCGGTCAGGGTTTAAGCCTGCGGCGCACGCAAGAACTGAAACGAGACAGTTGTCCTGCTCATCGTCGTCACTATGGTTACGTTGCCACAACATCGTTGCTGAAATTGGTCGTAGTTCTGGTAATCCTGTTGTTGCTCACGGGGAGCGAAACCGCTGTGTCACAATCAGGCTCATATGTGTGTTGCCTCGCAGGTGTGTATATACGAAGCGGTACAAACCTGCAGAAAGGCAATTTAGTACATTTTCTGTTAAACTGGTTCATGCTTCAAGTTATTGTTTGCTGAGGCGTCTGACCTAGCTTCTTGGAGTGCGTTTGTGTTTTGGTTTTGTGGCAAAGCTCGAGCTTGCTGGTGCGCCGGCTACCAGCATCGTCACTATCATCGCTGAGGGAGCTTTTGCAGCCACGAGTGTTGTTGCCACCGACTGCCGTGATTGTTGGCATTTATTTTCACTTTTGCCCTCCTCAGTCTTGATTGTTGCTTCTGCTGCTGCTGCGTCTGTCCTTGTTGTTGCCACGGCAGTGCCACTTTAATCCTGGAGATCACCTGTCCTGCTACACGTGCCATTGCTAACCTCCGCAGGATCCTTGCTGTGCTTGTAACCACTATGAGATGACAGCTCTGTGTCGCTTGCCATGGATAAAGAGCATTTGGGGATTTGCCGCAAGAGGCCGGGGCTTCGAAGCACAGCAGCTGCCTTTTTCCTTTATTCCGCCTTCGGTCCTGCAGGAGGCAGGAGTCTCGGAGGCGAGTGGCTGAATGTCTGACAGGACCTGGGGTTTACATTACATTATACTATACTATGCTATACTATACTGTATACTGTATACTGTATACTGTATACTGTATACTATACTATACTATACTATACTATACTATACCATATTGTATGATATGATGGTCCGGTATGCATTATTTTACAAGCTATGGTGTATATAATATGTCATAAGTTTTGTATATTAGATACTATGTACTGTTGTTATGTTATATTATGTTAGATTTTATCATAGCATACTATTACCATTTTGTGCTTGCTGCTGTGTTATTTATACTGTGTCGTGTCATATTCTATTACGTTCGATTAAGTTATTTTGTTATATATCATTAGATACTGCACTCTATTGTAATGAATTATAGTGTAAACCCGACGAAATTATGTTTAGTTGCATTCGAGCTTTCCCTGTTAGCATGAATCCAGCACAGTTGAGGATCCTAACGGTAGGAGCAACGACGCGACGTCTTGACTTTCAGCCACGCGTTTACCGCACAGTGCGACGGCTCCTTCTCAAAGGAGATGGGACTGGAGTGATCTAGGCAGACAAAGCTGCAACATTCCCATGCTTTAAGCAGTGGTAGGATCTTCCTAGACCTTCCGAAGAGGCCAGCCGTTAGACCACCTGCAAAAAAATGCGTACGTTCGTTCCTTCAACGCACGGCCACCGACTTTGGGAGTTCTGGCATCGGTACAGCTGCAACATCTTGCAGGCAATCATGCGCCAGTGGGTCGGTGTTTTTGTCCACCTTCCTATTATGCCGATGAGGTCTAAAGTACCTGGTAATGAGCCGGGCTCGATAACGTCTCAAGTAATTAACACCGGCCTCACATGGGAGTTGCGCTTGCGGGCATGAGGATGCCACTCATGCTGGAATCGGGGAATTGCATTGATTGACACTGGAGATGATATGATCATCGGCAAAGCAACAACCTGCTACTGCTACTAGTGCTACTGCGACTGCTGCTGCTGCTGCTGCTGCTGCTGCTGCTCCTGCTGCGCCTGCTGCTGCTACTGACTGATAGTATTTCTAATACGAATACCAATACCTGTACTAATACGAATACGACTACCAATACGAATATGCATACGAACACTAGCACCAATGCTAGCTGCTACGACTGATTCTAATTCTGATACAAATACTCATGCGCATAGTACTAATACTCACACTCATACTCGTACTCATCCTCAGACTAATGCTGACGCTACCTCTGCTCCTGTTCCTTCAGCCACGACATGTAAAGACTATTCTCTTCTGCTACCTCGTACCACGTTTTGGCCTTGGCCTTGTGCTGCTAATGCTAAACTATGAGCTTTGACCCGGAATAGTGTATTGCACGCTGCTGTTTGTGCAAAGCCGGTGTCTTCTGCTGTTTCTAGTGTTGCTACTCGGGGCTCTTGCCACCAGTCAAAACAGGTGCTGCAAGGGGTTGCCGATTCCATTGCTACACCGTCCTTGCTGCGTTTTCTCCTGTTTTGTTTCTCCAGGACAGAAGTGGTGTTGCACTGGGCATGGCAGGAGTGATCATTTCTCAACAGGCCATTTTCAACCAACTTACTACGAAGCAACCTCTCCGAGTGGTCCGAACGACAACTTTGTGTAAGTTTCCGTCTGGGGTGATTGTAAAGAATTCGCGAACCACGATCCCAGCCATTTGATGCTCCAGCCTCATTGCCACACAGTGTAATGATGACACGGAGATGCCGGATTAAAACACTCCCTTAAAGGGAGAGGGGCGTAAGTTGACGTGGAAGCACGGTGACTCTGGAAGCGGAGACTGTGAAGTGCTTGGCATTCTGCTGAACTCACCGGCCACTTTTAAACAATTGTTTGTCCCATTTTTTTGCAGAAGAACCTGCACCATTCCGAGGAGTAAGGGGATCAGAGGCAGGGTGTACAAAAGCACGGGCTCGCCACGGTATCACTACTACCTCGACCTCTCCGAATCAGGCCCCGAAGTCATTGCTCACACCAGGCTATTTCACTGTAAGGGTTGTATAGTGTCCTGGCAAACCTGAGCCACCAAGGGTTGGGTTTTCTGAGGACATTGAAATTCGCACCATTCTTCTGCAACTCCTTGGCTTTGCTTCGCTGGCAGACAGTCGACGATGAGGTAATAATCCGACCGCGACTGAGTTGGAAGCAACTCTACACGTTCATCGTCCCCAAACGATGTAACCTTAGGAAGCCCATAGAACGAATATAATTCTTCATTCCCCCGTAAGCTTGAATTATATATCCTTAAAATGGTACCTGTGAGGGTTGTTCTACACAGCCCTCCGCGTAAGGTGGTCGAGTCTTTCACGACGGACTCGCATTCTGAAGGGCTTTCCAGAGACAGCTTTACAGGCTTCAGGATTCATTTTCGAAAGGGACTTGAGATCTGAATTGCATAGGCAACTGTACTGCACTCTTTGCGAAGCCAATGCCATTTGTCTCCTGACCTTGGCTGCGCTCTGTGGAGGACGTAGGAACCTCCCTTGCCTGCGGCAGAGGCGTAAGACTTGACGAAAAGGTCAGCCCCAAGTCGGACCCTTGCGGCTTCTACAACAGTACAGCAACAACACTGTCATGAGGCCACGAGATACCTTTTAGCTGTTGACTCTGACCGCCTTTGTGATGCTTCCGGACTTCCAGACCCTTAGCTTCCTACACCCTGCAGCCTGCCGGCGGTACAGATAGAGCAACTTCGGGATGGGAGGCATGATGCGAGTGCACTCCCGGGCATCTTCACGTCTTCCAGAAATCAAGGGCCACAACGTGTACGAAGGACAAGCGTCTCGGATTTTAGTTTCGCCTGCCTCTGAATCTTGTACACCGTCGTTC
This sequence comes from Symbiodinium necroappetens, assembly GCA_905231915.1. Lineage (NCBI taxonomy): Eukaryota > Dinophyceae > Suessiales > Symbiodiniaceae > Symbiodinium > Symbiodinium necroappetens. The sequence continues at coordinate 13,647 of CAJNJA010001870.1, read as the reverse complement.
TCTGTAGCGCAGCCTAGCAAGGTGAATCGGCAGCAGCTGCTGCTGCGCTGCCACCCTTGCTTTCGGCAATCGCCATCCGAGGGCTCAGCGCAGCGCCCCGGCAGAGTCTTGAGGGATAAATATGATTATTGCGATTATCATGATTACTATTAACTAGTTTGAGCATGATTACTATTATTATTGTTGTCGGTACTGCTACTATTAATGTTATTAGTAGTACCAAGATCTTGAGGGTGGGTTGGGAGATCTGCAGTCTCTGCCGAAACGGGGCAGTCGGGATTTCTAGGTTCGGCTTTGCTCATTGTGGTAAACACCACGGCCTCCGACCTAGAAGCTGTTTTCATAAGAAGACTCTCAATTCGGGGAGAGCTGAAGAACCATGGGAGCGCTGACAGTTTAAGGGCATGACAACTCCTCAACAGCTGCCCTTGCAGTGAGCATCTTGCATACCACGTACTTGCTGGGTCTCCAGCAGCACTTTCCAGCACTGCAAGTAAAGCCTGACCGCCAGGGACGATGGTTGACATCCCGGCGCTCATCGCGTTGAAAAGATCTATTTGGAGATGTTGCTGCTTCGGGAGCTGGGCTATGGTAGGTTTTCATTGCAGCAGCAGATTCAGATTCACGGTGTCGAATTGACGGCATTGCGCAGGGCGTAGCGGCCTAAAGCAGGGCCTCGTTATCGCATACTCATGAATACGATGATATACGGAGGGTTCTCAGGCGCGGGCGGCATGCAGACCCACCGAGCAGAACTACGGTCGCGACAGATGCTGCAGAATACGAGCCAGCCCCATGCATAAATCCAAGCGTTTGCTCTCAAACAGCATGGCCCACAAGTATGTGTGCCGACGGCCTGCTCACACGCACTCGTTGGCCAGCCGTCGTCGCCAGGTTCCAGTTGTAGATCGTTCAGGTTGCATGGCCGTCGTCGTTGTCGCAGTTCGGGGTGTCATGTAGAGCTTATAGAGGTTGTATATGGCTTCTCGTCGCTCTTGTGTTGCCATAAGAACTCGCTGATCTCATGACGTACGAATACTTCAATGCAAACGCCAGACTGGCTCTATCCAGCTGCACATGATACACTGGCGGCCGAAAATTCGGTCTGCCGGCTAGGCAAACAGTCAGACTTAGATGACAACAGGTTCTTCAAAGCACGTAACTGCCGCAACGTGACGAGGTCATTAGCTTAATATTTTGTTGTCGACTGTGTTAACTCGCCCGTTTGGCCAAAGCCTGGCTGCTGCCACCTGCAATGAGCGCAGTGCTGCCCCCAGCTTGTTGAGACCACTTGCAGAAGAGAAACTGAAATGACGAAGGTCTTTGGGTAAATGCCCGTGCCTGCTGCATGCTGAGACGGAGCTTTCATCTGCAAAGCTGGTTCATCGGAACCAGAAGAAGTGTCTAGTCTATCCAAACTGGAAGCATTCGCCAAGTCACCCTTTGCGAGAAAGTAGCTAATTAGATCGGAAGACAGTGAACACTTGCAATCAAAAACTGTTGCGGATGTAGTTCACAGATCGATCTTCATGGCCCGGAAGTCTAAGTAGAAATAGCCGTCGTCGTTTTAGTCGTGTTCGTAGTCGTAGTCGTCGTAGTCGTCGTCGTCGTAGTAGTAGTCGAGTTTTCCGGTCTCGCCTTGTTGCCAAGAGTCAGGAGCGGCATGGAACGGAGAAGGAAGCAGGTTCAAGGTTTGGGATGCAAGGGAGGCCCAGCATCTGCCATTCTTCCTGCCCCAGCCACTACTAGTAGCCACTTAAGCCCTCAACGTGGAATCGAAGGTATGCCCCCTCCTCCACAACCCGAGCCTCCATACCGCCGACCTCAAACTGGCCTAAGCCCGCAACCACCGAGGGTGAGCCCTTGGACCCGGCACTGGTCGCTGAATTGGAGGGCATCGAGGAATCGTGAGCTGTGAGAGCTCTAGCGTTCACCGGCTCTCTGGTGGTCTGGATTTTGTACGAATCAGCTACTGTGGGCTTCAGAACTTGTTGTGCAGTGCATCTCTAGGAGTCTGGTTTAGTACTCAGCTTGCATCTTCGCATCAAGAAGCACGATGAGAGCCTCATCTTATGCAACAGCATCTTTTGCGCTTGAACCCTTCATAACGATGCCATAAATGTTATTCTATAGCCCTGAAACCTAGGCCTTGCCAAAGTGACAGCAAGCAACGAGAAGCATCATCAGGAAGAACGGCAAAAAGAGCACGGGCAAACATACCAGCAATGACAGTATGTGCTTCCGTCGATGTCGTTGTCATTTGGCTGGAAGTCGTCATGGTGTCAGTCCTGGATCCAGCTCAGACCATGCTATTGGATGATTTGGTACGTTGCTTCGAGGATCCGCAACTCGCCGCGGCCATCCAAGCGAGTTGACAGCTCGGCTGCTCCGATACCGGACTTGAGCAACTACCAACAGTTACTAAAAGGAACAGTAGTAATGCACCATCAGTGGCAATCATCGTAGCAGCAGGGATGTGTCCTAGTCCTCTTGGGTGTATTGGCCATGACATAGTCTGCACATGATTTTTTTTTCACGGCTCATCTGTGAATGCAGCTGCTTACCCCTATAGCATCCTTAAGGGCCGGGGGGGTCCACGGGGACAGCTTGGCTATCCCATTTTATGGCCAACCCCCCGCAGAATGAAGTTGACGTGAAATCTTGCGTTTGGAGTCGGCGATTCCCGAGGAACTTAGGGCTTTCTAAGGTTCCGAAGGCGATTCATTCTACCCTCGCTCCCTTCCACCACCTTCTTAAGGATTCTGCGTCCTATTCGTGGCTTGTTTGTCCCATGGCGGTGAAGGTCCTGCGCCCACACATACTCCCACGGTGTTCTGCTGAAGGTGAGCATATCATTGGCAGTTTGCGGATGAAGGTCTGATGCTGTTGGGTTTGCCGGCTTACCCCCAAAAAAAGGTACACGCTAAAAGCAGATGCGCCTAATGCAGACTGAACCCTACAAGCCTTCATTAGCACCCATCATATAGAATCCCCATAATCTAGAAGCCTGAATAGTTACCAACATTATTCCTCAGGGCTCCTTTCCATGATACATGTACCCCCGCAGCCCTGTTCGATTCATTCAGGCCCCTCTATTCTTCTCCTCCGGCCTTCTTTATGCCACCATACTACAGCACTCTTTAAACGATTCCTGGAACAGTTATACCCCTGAGCCCTAGGCCCTCAACCCATAAGCATAAGCCCTAAGCCCATAACACTAAGGCTACGAGTCGCAGTTTGGGTCCTCGACAGCTCCGCCACCTCCGCCTCCCGAGGCTTGGGGTGTCTTCTGAGTCCCAAGTTTAACAACTAGGTACTGTAGGCCTTTGGGATGTTTTATATTTTCCCTTATTGGGCTTAAGAGGACCCTATTTACTAATATTTTCAGAGGCTTTAAAGGGCCAACCCGTTAAGGGGATTAGAATTCCAGGGATGACGGGGTGACTATGATAGTTGTAATGAAGGACTAATTACTGTAGGGTGTTATGCCTTGGGAATTAGGTTTTGACGCCTTCGGATGTCGGGCTTCGGTTTAGGGTGTTGGGGTTTATTTAGGGTTTGGGTGTTGCCTTGGGGCTTATTGGGCTTGGTTGTGCATTGCAGGTTCGGGTTCTGCAGGGCATCGTCGACTTTTACCTCGGGGTACTCGACTACCGGGGTCGGAATATTTAGTAATACTCTGCCTGGGATTGGTGATTGTTCTTGGCTGGAGAATGACATACCCCGAAAGCCTATTCTAATTTTTCCTATGAGGATTAGTTGGACGGCTAGAGCATACCATACCCCGAAACGCTTATTAAGGGCGCCCATATACTAAGGGATTCGGGGTTGAAGGCGAGGTGCGATTGCGACTTTCGAGGGCGACTCTACGTCCGTGGTGAGGTTTTCGGGTTTGTAGGCCACCTGCGTTCCAACTGTACAGGGCCTCAGCTCTATACCCTATGCATATGCCATTAAGAAATTTAAGAAAGCTGCAGACTCGTCGAGCAGGGAGCGAAAAATCGTAGAGTTGTGCCGGCTGTACATCAGGCTCAGCAAAACACAATTGTGGGGCTCTGTACCACTCTTTCATTCGTCGGACTACCTAGCTGGCTAGCTAGCTATCTAGCTCGCTAGCCAGCTGGCTAGCTAGCGAGTTAGCGAGCTATCTACCTACCTACGCAACTGTCTATCTACATATTGATCGGTCTACTTCTCTGCCGATGTGTCATACGTACGTTTGAACGTACGTACGTATGTGCATCCATGCATGTGTGCAGGACATACACCTCAGTCTCTATAAGTTCTATCCACCGGTGAGGCAGATGCAGAGTTGCAGCGGGTGCTGGAGCTCTCACGCCTAGAGGACGCCTCGCGTTCTCGCCATACTTTCGGGCTGCCGTCAGGTGACGAGTTTGGGTTTGAGCTTAGATTCGGCGGGCTCATGACCACATCTCCAAGCTCCTGTGGCCGATAAGTCGAAGAGCTCACCTCCGAGAATCAGAGTCGGTGGAAGTAACTTGGCGCATCCCTGGTATGTCGGGTGTGGCATGCAGGCTTTAGTTCTGCAGATGTTAACTGCTTTATGATGATGAAGATGACGGAAGGACGCGCCGGGAGGGGGAACAAACAGATGCACTTCGTGTTGAAATTGGCTACGACGCACGAGGCGGGGAACGAGGAGGAGAAGAGGAATGATCCAGGGGGCCTTTCTGCCAGGGCCTCAGAGTGCCTCACGAGAATTTGGCATGGAAATAGTGAGTTTTGGCAAGTGGGCTTGAATTTTTACGGTGACGTCAACGCCATAATTCTCACATGTTGTCACTACATTCGGAAATGTCTGCATCCGCCAGCTTCAAATCCCCGCCTGAGGGATCGCTGCTTGAGCCCGAAAAGGTTTGGGTCTTAGGGTTTCTGCACACGAAAGTGCGAGCACCTGGGCTGATTTTGGTTGAATCTATCGGTTATAAGATCATGGAGCCACCATTGATATCGCGCACTCGAGCACCGTAAGCTCTGACTGACCTTTCCTGACCGAGGCTGCTGCTCCCTATGGAGGCGCGTCGGAGGAGAGACCAGTGTCACAGCAATTCAGGTTTCTGTGGCTTTGCTTCAGGATTTCAGCCCATGGCTTGATCGCTTGGACTTCGGGCTCGAAGCTTCGCAGTTTATGGCTTGCGTAGAGAGTCGAGGTGGGGGGGAGTGATCTTGGTTGACGAGTGGCAGCAACGCGGAGAGGCGGCAGCACGCATCTGTTGGCTGCGTGGTCTTTTGGGGTGATGCTGGCTTCGCAATTTCGGGCCTCTGGCGTGAGCAACACCACACCCTGCTGAGATACGAGCACATTTCTCAGTATCCTGGTTCAGGGGCAATCGAGTCTTTCATACCCAGGTTTTTCGGCAAGTGTGGGTGGGGGGGTAGGTGGGGGCTTGGTGGAATTATAGTATGTCAATCTCATAACTCTTGATTAGTCATTCTCACACCATTCTTAGGACCTAACAGTATAAGTGTACCAGTGTACTCCATAAAGGATGTTCAGGCCTCGCTCGTTTCTCTGCCCCCGGCCAGGTAGTGCCAGCAGCGGCCCCGACCTCGACCATCATCACTGGTCTCGCCATCGCTATCTTAGGTGTTTGTGGTTTAGGGGTTTAGGGGTTTAGGGTTTATGGGTTTATGGTTTAGGGGTTTAGTGTTTAGGGGTTTAGGGTTTTAGGGTTTAGTCATACTCAACATCATGAGCAGCAGCAGAGTCAGCATCCTCGTCCTGATAGCCATGGCAGCAAAGCCTCTGCTGCTGGGGCAAGTCAGTGTCATCACCATCATCGCCGTCGTCCCTCATCACCATCACGCTCATCAGTAACGCCAGCCGGGACATTAGTCTTACAATCACCTGCAGGCGCCACAACCATGACCACGATCACCACGATCACCGCCATTGAATGTTTCATGACCACCATTCGTTAGCATGATCAGCAGCAGGTTTCCAGATGGTCATGGGGTGAGGATGATGACGGTGATGCTGATGCTGATGGTGATGATTATGGCGGTGGCCACCATCACGGCGTCTTCATTCACCACCGACACCAGCATCTGCATCCTCATCTGTCAATCACTCACTCTCACACTCTCTCTCTCTCTCTCTCTCTCTCTCTTCCTCTCTCTCGCGCTCTCTATGATCGGATTGGAAGCATCATGAATCTTGTCTGTTTCTTCATCATGCGTATCACTGTGTGCGTCATTTGTCCAGGATGCCAGAACCAATGTGCTGGCAACCCAAACAAGCAAGGGTTGTGCAACCTACATCGTGCTCCGCATCGCTTCACGAATTGCCCCTATTCCCCGCCTCAAAGAGGATATGTCCAGAGCTCTCCCGATCTCTGCTCTCCTCCGAGGGTGCTCTCGTTTTCGAGGCAACTACAGTACACGTGCCGAGGGTCTGAGTAGCGTCCTCGAGCGCACACATTCGCCTTTCTGATGCAGTAGCTGCGAAGAAACGGCGTGGTCTTACATGAACCTGGACAGATGTGCACGCACCTAGACATTCCACAGAAACGGCAGGCAGTACTCGAAACTTAGATGCCTGGAGATTTCTGGTGAGGTGCTTTGTGTCAGTCCGTATTTTAGAATAGCAAGTACAAGTCAAGTCAACTATAGTATATTGTAGTAGATCATAGCAATTGGCACATTTTCCCAAGGCAGTGCAGCTCCTCCAGCAGCTATCGGTGCCCCGAGGCTCGCACAAAGCTGCGATCTTCCGCCGTTTAGGGTTCAGGATTCAAGGTTCAGGGATTCATGATTCAAGGTTTAGGGATTCATGATTCAAGGTTTCGGGTTCAGGGTCCAAGGTTTGGGGTTCAGGACTTAAGGTTTAGGGTTTAAGATTCAAGGTTTAGAGTTCAGGATTTATATAAGGCTTAGGGTTTAGTGACCTGGAACCTGCCCGGGTGTGTTTGGGTTGGACAACGAATCATGCTGAGCTTGAAGCCGAACGACATCCTCTAAAGTGTCAACGGCGCAGCGTCCTGCAACGTCCTGCAAGAAGTGGCAAAGGTAGAGGTAGTGGTAGTGACCTGGAAGGGGTAGTGCAAGCAGCAGTTGCTCGGCGTCGTCGTCGCCCTCGTTGTCGAAGCACGTCGTCGGTTGTCGCCGTGGCATCTTCCTACGCTGTGCCCACATGCTTATTCCTGTATACAGTAAGTTGTGTACTTTGTGCCTTGGCCGTATTTGTACGTGCGTGTAAGGGTGGACAGACGGATGTTGAATGTAGAGTGGAAAGGCGCTGCTCGACAGGCATCTAGAGGGACGCACAGAGAGACAGGTATGCAGGCAGTTTGCAACATCTGTAGGGTCATACCATTTTTGCATTTCTGTGGCCCCACGCCTCAATTCCCAAACCACCCCATGGTGACAACGTGAACTAAGATATACTGTGAAGTGCACAGGTCTTCAGCTTGAAGGTGTACGTGTTTCTTGCTGAATGTTGAGTGCTTGTAGAATAGTATGAGTAGCACCAAGAGAGGTTCGGTTGGGCCTTGCGGGCCTAGCTCGTGAATCGTGAACTCCACCTCATCCAGTGGCCATGACCACCCTGCACCAGTATAAGCCTCAAGCTGAATCTTAAGGCTTCATGACTCGGCTGACCTGCCCAACGGCCACCAAAAAAGCGTTTCAGGAGTAGCGGTTCCTTGGCGCCGCCGACACATGTCGATGTGGAGGCCCCTTCATCAGGAGAGTTGCAGGCTTTCGGAAGTGGCACCTTCAGTGCTGAATGACATGTTGCAATGTCTTCCGACTGTTTGTTTTTGTACGCGTGCCCGCCGAAGTGTTGAGTTCTGGATGATGAATGTTTGCGGCCGCCACAGCCGATGCCGCATTTTTGTCCGCCTGATTTCTTTAAGGTGGCCAGCAACATAATTGGAACCGCCAGCGTCACTCCTATGTTCAAAGTCATCTTCTTCACCAGTTTGCTGCTGGTCCATCAGATACTACCCGAAACCCTAAGCATGACTTTTGGCTGAAGGCCTCGTCCGACCGAGCCGTCGATGGCGACAGCTCGCGAGGCTTCCGGCAGCAAACCTACACAATATAATTAAAATCAGAACCCTAGAATAAAGGATTCTAAGAGATACCTTTCCGGAGACTTTAGAAGAGTACAGTATAAGCTGGACTAGATAGTAATGGTATTCCTTAGGGCTCCTTCTTTTAGCCATCACATGCGCACTATACCCCGAAGCCCTATTCTAAGCATTGAGGCCGCTATTTTAGAGGTCTGACTAAATACTATTCCCCAGAAAGTCTGCAAATAGTTAGATGATAGCTCTTTGATTATAAAATACCTCGAAAGCCCTGTTCTACTATTGCCCTGTATCATATGGTTCACAAGGACGCACGGAGCAGGTTTCACCTGTGGTTCCAAGACACACCTGCCTTTCAGACCACTGCTCCACCGTTGCGCGGTTTAAGGTTCAGCTGTTGGCTCGACGATTTGAATTCTCGCTGGGCATCTCCGCCTGTCAAAGGGAGTGTGTTTTGAGAAGAGGACATCCTGCTAAGACCAGGCTGGTTCGCGTCCTGATGTTGCATCCTGCGAACACTTCCCGGGGAGCCTCATTGTTTGTACCTGTTTGCATCCCTTCCACTTCAGCAGAGCACTGGGATTCTGACGTGCTGCTTAAATGGCATGGTAAGAACTCGTAGCTTCCCAGCAGCTGCTCTGCAGACCCGTCCCAAACGGTCTGACGTGTGACAAGCATCCAGGCTCCTCTCGTGAGCGAGGCACAGGGCCCTAAAGCCTGAACCCTAAACCTCGGCTAAATAAGAGAAGGAGTCAGTCCCTGAAGTTTTGGGTGGCGGTGTCGACTTTCGGATGTGGAGGGGGAGTTGCTCAACTGGGGTTAGTTCCGGTCTTTGTCGGAAGTTGTTTCATTCAGTCTTTGCTCTACAGGTTTTTGGGTTTCAGAGGTGTCGATTGTGCGGTGGGAAGCGCGTGATGCACGGATTTTTTGGGGGTGTAATCCTAGGCCAGACAGCTGCATCAGGTCGAGCTTCGTCCTAAACGCTTCAAGCCCTCAACCCATCTGAACCCAAAGACCCAAACTCTAGGCATCCTGAAGATTCAAAGCCTGCAGCTTGCTGCTGTGATCATGCTTGGGTAGACCTTTCTGGGTTTAGACTAGAGATGTGTTTGCGACATTCCGGCATCATCTACGTCAGTTTGCGCGTCTCGCCGGAAAGCCCCAGGCTCCTATACACCTGGAACCCACTTACAGCCTAAGCAACGCCCCAAAACTCGGAAGCCCTAAAGCGGTTGCTTGTGGTCACTTTGAGAAGTCCAAGTTTGATACTACAACTCCAAACCCTAAACCCTGCATTCCTATAATGCGAATAACGAATCATAGGCCCTTCGCTTCATGATGTAAATAAGCCTACTTCCTAAGCCCTAAACCCGCAAAACGCCTGTGATTTGGCGCGTGGCTAGCCAGGCTTAGCCGCAATGGCCGAGGCTTCCATCGAAGAAGACCGGGAAATGGCGGGGGAGCTCTGGTTTGGGCTTTGGGGAGGGGCGAGAGCTTAGTCTTTAGTACTTTTTTTTGATGGGGGTGGCAGCTTCAGATGAGAGTTTGAATCAGATCGGTATTTCAGATTCTGGGCGTGGAAGATCGCGTGTCTTGGGTGCAGCGGCTCAGGTCTACGGTTTATGGATTCGGCAGTATGCCGTGCCGCGAGGGAGTTGGCAAACACCCTAGACTCCTACAGCCCTGAATTCCTAAGTCCCTAAACCCCTAAACCTCGAAACCCTGAACCCCTAAACCCCTAAACCCGGAAATCCGAAACCCCTTAAACTCCTAAGCCCAAGCAAAGGGGTTCCATAGGGCTTCGATCCAGAGCATCTGAGGACACTGGCTCGCTTTACGCTAAGCTGCTTAGAGGTGTTCCTTTTGGGTTTGAGGCTTTAGGGCTTGAATGTTTCAGGGCTTGGGGGCCTTTACTAGAGGTAGGGCCTCATAGGGCTTTAGTTTTAGGCTTGGGGGTTTTTACGCGAAGCTCCGAACCCTCACTTCGGAAGAGGCTGGTTGCAGGAAGCGGCCAGTCTCACAACCGCTGCAGATCCACTAAGGGAGCTCCCGGACTCACTGCCTTCATGGGGTTGAGGCTTTAAAGTCTAAGGTTTCGGGTATCCCGAAGCTCCTTCCATGACTTTAGCTACAGGATTGAGCTGTAGAGTGTTGTTTCGGTCAAGTCAAGAGCATTAGCAAGGCCCCACTCAGAAGACGACACACTGTGGGGACTGAAATCCCCAGCTGTTACTCCAGATCAGGATGCAGCGCTTTGAAAACGATAAATCCCAACGCCTCATCGGAATTGCATATTCGTTCTTGTCTTGTAATTCACCCTAAGCCCGCTTGTCCTGAAGCCCCGATGTCAAACATTAGACTCTTAGTCGCGAGTCTTCCCTCGGCAAAGAGCCATCGCAGGCAGCTGCCATAGAAGCGAGCTATGCTGCCCTGACAGAGGCGTCGGAAAGTTTAGGAGGATGTATATGGGCTCAGGCTGACTTGGTTCCAACTTAGGACTGAGCCTGCTTTGGGTGCAGAGTGTTCCAACACGTGGAAACTTTGTGATGGACGGGATGGAGAGCGGGTCCGTGTTTGTGTGCGTGGTGGATGTCAGCGTGAATTAGGGTTCAGAGCTGATTTGTGTTAATGCTTGGGGGTTGGACACCTTGTTGTTGGGTGCAGGTGGAGGAGGTGTGGTTTGATTTCGTCTGAAATTGTGGCCTGTGCCGTTGATAATCAGTGTTCTGGTTTCGTCTCATAGTCGGCATAATCATTCAAAGGGCTGCCTTTGTGCAGTCTCCTGTAAATCTTCAACCCACCGCTGTATAACGCTACGTTGCCTCATCGACATGGCAGGAAGCTCGCTATTCCGACGAAGAAGATATGCTTCGGAGAGTCGGGACCTTAGCCCGTGCCGGATCTTAGGAGCTCGGACAGTTGCGGTTGGGCATCGTCTTAGTCTTGGTGTTGAGGGCTGATCTGGTCGGGGTTTCCTGGGTTCACCAAGTCCCTAAACCCTAAACCATCAGAACACCAAGAGCCCAAACCCTAAACCCCAAGGACCCTAAGCCCTAAGAGCCCTAAGAGCCCTAAGAGCCCTAAACCTTAAACCCCTAGTTCCACCAGTGGGGTCCGACAGATGTGGAGAGGTCCTGTCTTCTTAAGCCTTCGCTTTGCTAAGGCCTCCTGTAACCAGGTAAGGGTAACCTTGCATTCGGCGTTCGAAGATGGAGATGCCTGCGAACGACCCAGTAGCCTGTGCACCATGGTCAAGTCGCAGTCGGGGTTTAACTTTGAAGGGTGCAGAAGGAAAGATGGCGACTCAGCGGGCCGATGAGATCCTAGAGGTGGTACAGAGCTGGAGGTGCTGTCGTCGGATTTTTTCGGGGCGCTGTGAGAATTCGACCCTACTGGTGATTGCGCAGCGTTCGCTCCGAGTCCTAGTCGTCGTACTGTGCAGATGTGTTCGAGCATGAAAGTATGTCCAGACCCTCGCACCCTGAGGCCATGGCTGAGCTTTCAATATTGCTGGCAGTACTTGTACCAGTACCAGTGTTACTGACAGTGCTATGTTCGGTACCACCACTGCGGCTGGCGCACTACTGTTGAATTCGTATGTAATTGGTTGAATGAACCGCTGCTTTGCAAGCAACGACTAATGGCCATGTATGTCTATGGCTATCTATGTGTTGTTGTTGCAGGCCCTGTCCTGTCAGCACCAACTAGAACTGGGCCTGGCTGTGAGTGCTGACATTGACTACTGACTACTAGTACCGATGCAAATACCATTTTTCTGTACCACTGCTGCAGCGACTACAATAATTCCACGACCATGACCACGACCTTCACCACCGCAACTACCATGGCGATGTCGCTGTCTACTGTCTGCTTGAACATCATACACTGTTCAGTATAGGTATCCGCACTGCGCTGCAGTGCGATGATGATTCGGCCCATTGATGTGCAACTTACGGCTGCGAGAAGCTAGTGTTTGCACCCAGATTCACTTCTGCTTGCCCTTTGGCTGCGGGCATGGTCTTCCCGTTTTTGCGAGCTTGTAACCTTGACAGTTTGGCAGTACGAAGTACTAACGAGTGTGTTGTCAACCTACCACTTTCGGCACGAGTAACTTACTGTGGGTTTTCTTAATGCTGTTGCAACCGTGTATTCTGGCACTCACTGCTTTCCTTTGCCACGCTGTTTGTTTGGCTTAGGATGCTTGCCTGGATCCCTGATTCGCAGTTCTAACCGCTTTGCACAGTCTTCTCTGATGATACTTCAGGGCAAGCAAGCAATTTCCAGTTTGGAGACTCAGCCAGAATTCTCATGACAAAGCTCGTGAAATGCACCGCTCTATTGCCACTTTTGTGAGCATGGGTAGCACGTCTACATGGTTTGCCAGTTCCACAATGTCACAGATACAACCAGTACGACTTCATGCTCCATCAGGTTTTGGTAACACGTCATGTTGAGCATGGAAATATCGAGCATGAGTCTTTGAGGCGATGGAGATGTCGCGCCAGGAGGAGGAGCAGGGCTCTTAGATGGAGACGGGCGATTTGAAGGCTCCGTCCCTTCGGGCATGCCCGACAGGTGCGGATGCTTGGTTCTTCCAGGGGGGGCCCACACGCAACAGATATGCGAAGTTGTAGGAGTGGCAATCCTGGGTTTTCATGGGAGCTTCAATCGAAGGATAGCTACGATCTACGTGCGGTAAGTGAAATACTTCCAAGTTTGGATTTCGGAAGCTCACCAACCCCTGCTGCATGTCCGGCATTCATTCGTCTCAACATGTATCAGAGCTTTCTAAAACCCATCCGGGCCTCCATGTCAATTTAGTTCCCGGCTGCCACTTCTTCACTGGACGGCGTCGCAGTATTGAAGCTGGAGAGCTTAGATCCTAATCTCTGCAGCCTCCTGAGGCGGCGCCAGAATCAGGTCCTCCGAGAGAATCAAGATGCGGAGCTACAGGAGCTCCGCTCCGACAGCATTTCGAACATATTTTCCGGGGATGGGAAGAGAACAATGTGCATTTTCGTTCGAACATGTTCGTGCAGTGTCAGACTGCGGTGGCTGTGGCTTGCCACATATCATCAGGATCATCTGGCACTCGCAGAGCCAGAAAGTTTGGGCAGTAGCCCAACCCTGAGAGAATCACTGCATGCTGTCAGGAGAGCATCCTAATGGATCAGATGCGCGAGCAGGAGGAGAAGCGGAGGTGCATGGCTCGATCAAGCGAAATCTTGATGTCTGCTGGGGTGAAATTCTACAGTTCTTCGCCAGCTGCAGAGCAGTATAACACTCAGTACAATTAGTCCTAGTGAGTCCTATAGTGTTGAGGCCGGGGGCGGGTTCATATCATGTTTCGTGCTTGAGCTGCTTGAGGACTGCGCATGCAAAGCTGCGGGGTCTTGATTGCCGGTTTCGTCCGAGGTGCTTTATCTCATTGACCGGTTGCGGCGACCTAGATTTAGGGGACTTAGATTTATATAGGTTTTGGAAGCAGCTCAGCCAAATGTTGACAAATTTTGGCAAAATAAAGACAAAAAAAGACAAATAAAGACAAATATTAGACAAATAAAGACAAATAAAAACAGATTTTGACAACATA
>CAJNJA010001859.1:0-18300 GCA_905231915.1 Symbiodinium necroappetens | reverse complement strand
TGCCTGTTCGTTCGTTTTCAGTTTGTGTAACATGGTCCGGGCCGGACCGGAGCCATCCGAATTCTGCCTTTTCGTACGTGTTCAGTTTGTCGAAGATGGTCCAGGCCGGAGCCATCCGAATTCTCCTTCTGCTTTTTCGTTCGTTTTCAGTTTGTCTAAAATGGTCCGGGCCGGAGCCATCTGAATTCGCCTTCTGCCTTTTATCATTCGTTTTCAGTCTGTTTAAGATGGTTGGGGCCGGAGCCATCAGAATTTTCCTTCTGCTGCTTCGTTCCTTTTCAATTTGTTTAACATGGCGCGGGCCGTAGCCATCCGAATCCTTCCTCTGCCTTTTCGTTCGATTTCATTTTGTCTAAGACGATGGTCCGTTCCGGAGCCATCTAAATTATCCTTCTGCCTTCTGCCTTTATGTTCGTTTTCAGTTTGTCTACGCTGGCCCGGGCCGGAGCCATCCGAATTCTCCTTCTGCCTTCTGCCTTTTCGTTTGTTTTCAGTTTTCTTCAGATGGTCCAGGCCGGACCCATCCGAATTCTCCTTCAGCCTTTTCGTTCGTTTTCAGTTCGTCCAAAATTGCCCCTGGCGGCAGCCATCCGAATTCTCCCTCTGCCTGTTTGTTCGTTTTCAGTTTGTCTAAGATGGTTGGGGCCGGAGCAATCCGAATCCTCCTTCTGCCTTCCGCCTTTTCGTTCGTTTTCAGTTTGTCTACGATGGTCCGGGCTGGAGCCATCCGAATTTTCCATCTGCCTCTTCGTTCGATTTCAGTCTCTGAATTCTCGTTCTGCCTCTTCGTTTTCAGTTTTTCTCAGATGGCCCGGGCCGGAGCCATCCGAATTCTCCTTCTGCCCTTTCGCTTATTTTCAGTTTGTCTAAGATGGTTGGGGCTGGAGCCATCCGAATTCTCCTTCTGCCTTCTGCCTTCTGCCTTTTTGTTCGTTTTCAGTTTTCCTACGCTGGCCCGGGCCGGAACCATCCGATCATTCGAGCGACCGGCGTTTCTCTCTGAAGAGTTAAACTGTCTGTGGGGGATTAGCAACAGATCGGTGCATGGGAAGAGCACGTTTGTGTGGGCCGCGATAACGTGTATGCTGAGGGGTCGAGATCGGGCTCACATGGGCCGCGATAGAGCGAAATACCCCAAACGATAACGCTGTTTTTTGCTGCTTTGCAGTGCCGAAATGAACGAATCAACAAGCTCTACTCAAGTGCATGTTCCCAGCATGTTCATCATCATCCTCAGCTTGGGAAGTCCAAAGAATGCTCTCCAGGAGCGTGCTTTCATGGGAGGGCTAGTGTTACGAAGGGGTCAGACGACGGAGCCCAGGTCTTGGTAGGGTGTCCAAATTTAGTGTCGAAAACGACAACGTCACGATAACGACTTTGCAGCAAAAAAGTAGGCGCGGCAGTCCATTTTCCAAAATACCTCCGACAGAGATCCCGGGCCTGGAGCGGCTTGGCGGAGAAGGTCTGTTGGAAAGTGGCATACAGCCTTACGAAAGCCCTTCTCAGACCTCCGGAATGCGCTCCAGCCGCAAATACGGGTTTTATACAAGAGTAGTAGCCTCTGTCCCAGTCCGGGACCTTTTAAGAACGGTGTGTTGCTAAACACAATGTCACAAAGCATGCAGTTTAGCCTGACTGGCCCGCGATAACGTGAAATACCAAACAAAGATAACCTATGTTGCTAAGCCGCGGGAGTAGTCTTCAGTTTTGCCGCGCGCTCATTCGTTTTCAGACGGTCCGGGCCGGAGCCGTCCGAATTCTCTTTCTGCCATTTCCTGCGTTTGCAGTTCGTCTAAGAGTCTAAGATGGCCCGGGCCGTAGCCAACCGAATTCTTCTTTGCCTGTTTGTTCGTTTACAGTTTGTCGAAGATGGTCCAGGCCGGAGCCATCCGAATTCTCCTTTGCCTTTTCGCTCGTTGTCAGTTTGTCTCAGATGGTCCGGAGCGGAGCCATCCGATTTCTCCTTTTGCCTAGTCGTTGGTTTGAGTTTGTCCAAGATGGTCCGGGCCGGAGCCGTCCGAATTCACCGCCGCCTAGTCGTTCGTTTTCAGTTTGTCCAACCCCTCAAATGAACTGTGTTTGAAGCTATACGAGGCATATCGTCTTGCTTGACCAATAGATGTTACTCAGATGTAGATTCTTGCCTTGGTGCTACAGACTGTCCTTCATGAGCTGGGAGTAAGTGTGCTGTGATATCACGACCTCACCGAGGACTCGTTGCGAGACCGGTAATTACCCTAAGCTCTAGCCTCTACACCCGAAACCCTCCACCGCGTCGAACCGCGGTGAGACTCATGGGCTGTCCTGCCGGTCCCGGCACCCTACGACTCGGCAGTTAAGTAAAGACTGCACAGCTACTTCAATCGGGCCAAGGCTGGCTTCATTACTTCGGGAACAAGGTCCGTGCGGGGATGTGGTGAGCAGCCCAAAATGCGATGGGGCCGAGTAGGCGGCAGGGGAGGAAACTAGACCGATCCAATAGGCCTAGCCTATTTATCTTGTGGCTTCCTTCTTCCTGGGCTGTGTCTATGTCGTAAAGACCGTGTTGGACCACACGACGTCCAATTTGAGCTCAACAGCTTGCCCAGTGAGCCCGCCGCCTTCAGAAAAGGATTGTGTCGTGCGTGCACTTGCTCCTTGAAATTGGTTGAACTGTCGTTTGAATGGTTGAATAGCATTGCCGAGCGTTTTCTGCTTTGCATTCGGCACTTCCCAGCGAAGCGGCTCTTCTCAATAGCGAAGTGACTTCTTCCGACTGGCAAGGATAATTAGTTGATGCTTGCGCACTCCTTGCAGCTGCAGCCAGAGAATCCGCGACGCCTGCAGCGCCGCCACTAGAGCCATGATGCCAGCGGAAGCAGCCAGCTGCACCTTAGGCCGGAGTTGGGTCACAATGTTGGACTGGTCACCGGTGGCCTAAAATTTATAGGGTGTAGGGGGGCTCATGCCGGACGTTTCAGAAGCCTAATGATTGCGGCCGTGTCTGCCTTCAAAGGCGGCTTTGGGCAACTGGACAGTTGAGGAGTTGCTTTGGGTTGGGTTTGCGTCGCAGTCCGGTTGCGACTTGTTGCGAGGCATGTTGCATTCCACCGCATGGTTTTGCCACCATCTCTCGTAAAGACTTGAAGCGGGAAGAGTGGTGGACCGTCGTCACATGACTTCAGGCATAGTAGCATTTCGTGAGACGTTGCATCATGCGAACCTGCACAAATGCCATCAGAAGAGAAACCGGCAAAAGGCCATTCAAGTTCTCGTTTGAAGTGGAAAGAGGCTGCTCTTCGCGCCTATACCAAGTGGAAGAAGATCCAGCTCCAGCCCATGTCCAAGTAGTCCGGCTTCCGCTTCCAAAAGCCTGAAGTTGAACGGCTTGCAGGTGTCGCTGCGCCCAGCATGAGAGCAGGTCCAGCAAGACGCCGCGGCAAGGCCGAGATCGGAGTTCACGGACGAACTTGAGAGCCATGAAGATCCATGCACCGCGCCAGGTTCTCACGACAGCTCCAAAGACCGGTGGCCAAGGCAAGTCTTCTTCGAGCTTCCGTTGTTCTGTAGATGTACAAAAAACCCGAAGTCGTTTCTCTACCTCACCGCCACGATGATGATAACATGCATCGCCATCACCATCAATCAGAATTAATCTTATGTAGCAGCTTGAGCATTCTCATCATGATTATCATCGGTATTTATGGACCGGTGGTTAGCAGTATGCTGAGCATGATCAATCGCCTTGTTAGCCCTTG
Organism: Symbiodinium necroappetens; assembly: GCA_905231915.1. Classification (NCBI taxonomy): domain Eukaryota; class Dinophyceae; order Suessiales; family Symbiodiniaceae; genus Symbiodinium; species Symbiodinium necroappetens. The sequence goes on along the minus strand of CAJNJA010001859.1, from coordinate 14,563 downwards.
AAGCCATTGTTCATGCGAGAACGCCCTGCGAGAAAGATTTCCGCCACTGGTAAGCTTTTCAGCCAGGACGTAAGCGAAATTCAAGGACCTGACTTCATCCCCAGAGTGGCGTTGTGAGCCCATGCGGGGCTTTCAGCTTGAACGGCTTGTAGGTGGCAGTTAAGAGCATCTCCAGCAAGTTGATTGAGCATTAGGACTGGGCCACTGCAAGGCTTGAGTTTTGAGTTTAAGCCTTGAGCTTGGGCATCATTTCCTCAGAAGGTGTTCACCGAAAGCATTGTTTGTGCAACATATGTTGCAGCTTTTTTGCCAAGCGATTTTGCTGCTCTATTGGCAGCGTTTTTGAGCAGCTTGTTCTGCCGGTAATTGAAGTAGCGTCAGCCTTGCGGCATCCAGAAGCTACGCTTGCTGGTCCAAAGGCCGTTCGAAAGTTTCTGCGTAGTGCTGGTACAACAGCCACTTAGTGAGCAAGCTGGATCGTCAATGGATGGTTGGTCTCGTGCACCTGCAGCCAGCCAGACTCGAGACACTGTGCATCACTGTGTTTTTTCCTTTCACTAGTCACATGTACTTCGACTTCGAGCTCCTGGAGTTGGTGGAGGCGCGGCTGTTTGCCCACTCGCGCGAAATTCATCTGAACGTCGCTTTCAGGGCTTGGTCCATGGACCGTCCGAGCACTTTGACTGGTCAGCCCTCGACAATGCCGAGGCTCGACCACACAACGGGAAAGTTTGCTTGATTTCCGTGTCACCGGCAGGCATGGGCAGCCTTCCAGCCGACTTGAGGAGAAGCCGTCACTCCTCTGGTCGGCACCATCCGACGTCCAAGTCCAGTGGGCCTTGCTTGGTGACCACATGGAGTGTGTCGAAGTGGAGTTGGAGCCCGCCTCACTCCATCTCGCCGGCCTGCAGTGGAAGGCGATGGCCGCAGGCTACTCGAAAACATTAGGGGAATTAGGGGGCTTTGTTTACAAAAATTTACGTCTCCATGGATACTCACACCATGTGTATTGTATGTGGGATGCGATCCTTGCGTGTCCTCTTCCATGCTTCTGATGCTCATGCTGCTTCGCACGTGGGATACGTCGGATACGGTCCCTGCGCGTCCCTTCCATGCATTTGATGCGTGCTGCCTGCGGCGGAGACGGGATCAAGGAGAAAAGCGGCATGGGAGGCAAGCACACCAGGCCCCACAACCGTGGATAGATGCCGACACGACAGCGGATCGCGGACGAGAGACTTTCACCCGGGATTGGGCAGGCGGTTGGAGGTAAGACTCCCAGCACAGCAGGCCCCAAGGAAGCAAATTTGTTTTTCGGGTAAGACACAGGATGGAAAGCATGAGGGACTTGGGGTGGCAAACACATCGGGTCCCACCACAGTGGAGGAATTGCATGGCATACGAGAGAAAGCGGACAGAAGACTTCGCAAAGTTTCCGTTGGTGGAAATTGAAGGCGGGATTCATAACATGGGCCGCACAGGCAACACTCACGGCAACGACACGACCACTTGAGCTCCGACGCGCGGGCGATGGCAGACAAACACACGAGCATGAAACCGCATGAACAGCAAGTCATTAAGTAAGTCAGTGTACTATCTTTGTGGACGGAGGATAATAAGCTGATAGAACGAGGATGAAGAAGTGGGACGTGGCATGCTTGTGCATCGCTGCTGGATTTCGAGGCATTGTTGAGGACACCGCAAACGGCCGGCTGGAGCCGCTGGACTTTTACTCGGATGGCGGCAGTGTGGAGCCGGACTCGTGGCTGGAGGTGCAGCCTGTAGCACATGCTGCCGCCAGAAGCGGCATCTTTGAACTGTAACTGCAGGTCGGCATCTGCGGGCCCCGGTGCAACATCTTGCCCAGGGAACGGAGGTGGTTATCGTTCAGCGGGCGGAGCACTGGGTGCTTGTGTCCCATGCAGCCACACGCCCTTCGCTCAGGCTGCAACTTTGGCAAGGCAATTAATTACAGAGATCTCAAATGAATCTACTCGCCCAGACCACATGTCCTGGGTGGCCAAATGGCTCGTCCAAGCCTGAGCCGAGGCTGGGGCAGTTACGACGCGCAAGCATAGCAGAGAGCTGCAAACACGACCGTCATGAGAGTTGCAAACTGGTTTTGCCCATTTGCAACCAAACCAATTGAAGACTCCTATCCTCGTTCCTGATCGCCTCGCATAGTAAAGGTCTCAAGCCTGTCTCAATTCGGGTGGCCGTGGAATGCCCTGCATGGAGGACGAGTTGTTCTTTTACTGTAGGGTTGTCTGTCTTCAGAGGCCACCGCCAGCCCTTAAGTGTCTCAAGATTTGCAGGAGCTCAGCACAGCCCAGAACCAGTCGCAGATGCAGAAGTCCGGGCAGGTGCGGATGTGCGGGTGCGAGTGTGGGAGGTTTCTCTGCCATTTTCCGCGCCAAGGAGCTTACTTGGACAAGTAAGGACTTCCTCTTCGGCCCGAGCGTTGCCGACGTGCATGGCCATTGACTCCAGGCGACACTCCAGGAAGGCACGGACACGCCGCGAGCGCCGGCGGGCGGCCGCTTCTTCTGCGCCAGGACTTTCAGGACTTCCTCTGGGGTCCCGAGCCCGTGGAAGTGTCCATCCATGTGCCTCAGTCGACGCAGGACGGGCGGGATCGGGCTGGCGGGGCGAGAGCACTCTCTGCGTGTCTTTCTCGTGCCAGGACCTCGTGGAGTTCTTGTGGTGCCCGAAGGTTTGGGCGCGGGCATGCGAGGCACGAAGGTACAGGCCTGGTCATTTGCAGCTTCCAGGATGCCAAGGCAGAGAAGTTGGAGGCCCCGGTTCCGGCAGGTGTGACTTGTGCCACATTATGACCCGATGTCTCATGTGCAGATTTCCGAAATCCCGACGCTGGATGAATTCCTCGTTCGCGGCTTGGTTCCCTCCAGCTTGGTTTGATTCCCTCCTGCATCTGTCCTATAGCCAACAGGCGCCATTCCAGCCGCTTGAAGAGTTTGTGATCGCCCCAGAAGTGCCCCAGAGGCTTCTTCGATGCACACGCGCCATTTCTTGAGACCAGCATGTCAAGCTTTGAGTTGCCGCTGTGTGAGGTTGATGAGGCAGGGCCATCGATGGCGGGCTCAGGTTGCCCCCGCAGTGCTTTGAGCTTTCCTACACGTTGACAAGCAGTTCGAGGGCCCGTAGCCGCGCGCCGCCATGAGTCCGACTAGCATCATTGTCAAAAGTTGGCATTTAGAAAGATACGGGGCGCAGCAGCAGAGCTGCGGCCGCAATGGGAGCGTCAAAACCACCTACTACACTCAATGAGCCAACGCACCCTAAATTCCGAATGATTTGCCTTAAACCACGTAGTCTACCTTACTTGTAGTTAAGGAAGGCAAACACCGTAAATTAAGTGTTTTCCAAGCCATTTTTTTATGTAAGGGTTATACGCTCTAAATTTAGTTTTGCTCTGTAATTAAAGGATGTGCGCTCGAAAATCGGGTGTATGGCGCCACGCAGAGTGTTTTGAAGATTTGGGCATGCACGCCGTTAGCACGACCGGCTCCGAAGATTCCTGTGCGCCAGGTCGTGTTTCCTACTGGATCCCGGCCGGGCACATTCGAGCGTCCTATGGTGAGCACAAAAAAGCCTTGCGTTCCTGCTCCGTGACATTGGTTACGCCGGGGAAAGCTTCGGGGGACTACCGGTAGCATCAGGCGGGCAGTCACAATCCGACTTTCACGCGCATCAAGATCATTGCACCACTCATGTATGCCAAAGGGCGCCTGAGCCAACAACTTCGAGCCCGAAGTTCTACCTCCAACCTTTTCAACGTCCATCCATCCCAAATGTCAGAAGCCGCGACATTAATTCAAACAAGTGTTAAGCTCCAAGCTGTAAACCGTTTACAACATTTGTCAACCTTAACTTACTGTACGTGTGTTGCTCTTTCGAGCTGAGCATTTGCTCCGCTGCGCGATGGCTCCCATCGAAGCAGCCGCGGAAGGCCGGCTTTGGATGACACGCGGTATAGCCCGCATGGATTCGAAGCTGGTGTAGTCCTATACTCATATTTGAGAAGTTTCGTGTATCGCAAACGCAACCCAGCCGAAGCGCTTGCTTCGCACCGTCAGGCGAACTTGAGAAGCTGGTCGATGAGGTGCGCGCGAGTGCATGTAGGAGTGTGTGAGATTACTAGTCCGGAGGGCTTTGAGGCATTCCTTTCGAAGATGCACATGGACAGCTCCCCTCGTCTCCACCCTGTCTGGTGTCCTGATTGCTATTTGAAGCCGGCAAACCCCTTTTCAGGATCCGGACGCTTGCAGAAGTTTCCTTCCAGTTTGGAGCCATGCGCACCGTTTCGCTTGATACCACGCACACGGGGCGAGCTGCATCGCCACGAAGCCAGCGCCAACCTGAGCCCATGTGGAGCCCTGTGTCCAAAAGCATGAAGTTCGGCTTCCGCTTCCCCGAGCTTGGACGGTTTGCAGGTGGCGTTGCGCCAGGATGAGAACGTCTCCAGCAAGTTCTTGGGTCATTTGGACGTGGGACGCCGCTGCAAGGCCGAGGTCTGAGTTCACCGACGGGCTTGGGAGCCATGAACACCCCTGCACCACACTAGGCCTCAAGACAGCCGCTCCAAAGACGGGCGAACGACGGCGTGCCCTGGTCACTGAGGAGTCCGGTCGCCAAGGCAAGTCTTCGAGCTTCCAGTGTATATATGTGCAAAATCAAAGGTGCTCGACTGTTATTCATGCCAGCTCAGGGCTGCTCGTCTCAATCGTTGAAGGCTGGATTACCATCATCGACAGCAGGGGCCCGGCCAGTGCAGCGAGCACCTGAGTCGAGTGTCATGAATCTCATGCAAAGGCCATTATGGGATGGAGTCACTAAGTCGTCCAGCGCAGCAACCTGTTCCAAGTGTGTGGTGCAACTGCAGCCGGTTTGTAGGTTCCGAAGCCCTCGAAACCAGTGGCAAGCTCTGTCATGTCTCTGTCGGTGTCCAGCCATGCACAACGGCGACATCAACACTGCCGTTGCCATCGTGATCGTCATCGCCCCTTCCGCTACCATCAGCGCCAGAGTCATAATAAAAATACCTTCCCCCCATCGCGATCATCAACATCGTCGTCATCGTCATCGTCGTCGTCATCGTCATCGTTATCATCATCGTCATCATCATCGTAATCATCATCGTCAGCATCGTCCTCATCATCGTCATCATCATCATCATCATCATCCTCTGCAGCACAATCGCTTGATTCTCTATGAACATAGTCAGAGTCAGCACCATCGCCATATTCACCATCAACAGCATCCGCACTGGATTCGTTGGAGCATCAGTGACGTTGCCACCGTCGCCATCTCTGCCGTCACCGTTACGGTCGCCCCTATCGTCAGCTCGTTTTCTGGGCCATCGGTTTATGGTGTCGCTTTGACTTCCCCCCCTGAACTTGTAGACCCCGTCAGTGTGGAGATGGAGGCAGTAACGCAAGTTCGATCCGGATTCCGATTCGCAGACCGCAAACCCTGAAAAACTCCCAGACCCGAAAGTCGTTACGCGATAATACACTCCGACTTTGGCTTGCCTGGCTGCGTGGCTCAAGGGCGGTTTGAAGCAGAGCCGCGTGCGCGGGGCATGGAGTCAGAAAGTGCGAGCAGCTCATGCTTTCTGCTAGCGCTACTGCTGAGGCTGTACATGCTCATCGTGCGTTGCCAAGCCGTGGCCTCAGCTCCATCAGCATGCATCAGCGCTTGCTCGACTTCAAGAGATGGAAGATTATGGAAGCTTTTGTGTTGGTGCGGAGCAGGTGCTGTTGCTGAGTTTGAGGTGCATGTTGAGCAACTTGTTCTGTTTCGGTTCGCGGCGCTTCCTCGCTGATGGTTGCAAGAAATGCTTGAAGAAGGCAAAACAAGCGCCGCAGAGATTCCGGAGGATGTGAGAAGCGTGCCATGGCAAGGAAGACGACGTGCATGTTACATAGGCAGAGCCGGTGCCGTACCGACTGCGTTGCTTTTTTTGCCAGGCTTGCTTTCGCTGCTTTTGCGTGTCGCATATCCAGATCCGCAGAGCAACCCTCCCCGTCCCTGACACATCATCACACATCGTCCTTGCTCGGTTCGATGCGGCCGAGGCATTGTGTGGCGTTTCGCGCGCGCATGATGTTTCCAGTTTAGCTGTATCACAAGCGGTGGAGTTTCTTCGGGACAGATCCGTGGCACCCACCATCTTGTTATTGGTTTGTTTGTGTGACCGTTCCTCAATTTCAACATGCGGCGGATTTGCTGGTGACAGTTCCGTTGAGCCTGCAATGTTTCAATTCTGCTGTGCATGCGACGATTTGTGTACAGTTCCGTCACGACCACGATGCCTATCAATCCAATCGCCTATGTCACATTGCCGTATGATGGTATTGCACCCGCCATATCTCCAATAATAGAAAGCAGATGGAGCGACTTTGTCGTGCCAGTTTCATTGCAGTCCTGATGTTTGCAATTTAAAACTAGCTAGATGAAGCTGCATTTTTTCCTGAGCATCGTTGCGCGCACACACACACACACACTCGTATCACTTCAGACGCAACATGACAGCTTCGCTGCGCAAAGGATGTTCCTGCATAATGTTGTGCACCTGCGATGTCTCAATAGTGTAGATAGAGGCTTCCAGCGGGCCCGGAACACGAAGAAGTGCTTACTGCTCTGATCTCCAGCTTGCAAGCAGCCACGGGTGCAGCAGCGTAGTGCAGCGACATCAAACGAAGAGCTGAAGCTTGCGCTATCCATCCACGCATAATACTGTCCGAGGCGCGTGGAGAACAGCGGAAAGACAGCGAGTGGTAGAAACGAGGAGTGTGCATATGTCGCCGGGGAGGCACCCGGCCTGTTCATTGAAGCATGTCTAGCGTGGCCCTACTTTGGGGGACAGGCGTGACGGGAGGCGAGATCCCTTTGACTACAGGCCCCTCCGAGGCCTGCTGCGCTTGCAGTATCAGTAGATACAGCGGCACTGCTGGCGTCCTATCGCAAGTTTCTCGCAGGCACTCGGTAACTTCCTGTACCCTGGACGCGGCAGGCGATCCTAGCTTGCTGTGTTAGATCCTAAGCCTCAGCTTCTTGATTTGTTCAGCTGCAGCTTGCACTTGTACACTTCGCACCACGAAGGCCGCATCTCCAGGAATTCCTTTGGCCCAATCTTTGGCTATCGGTGTAGAAGCTTCCACTTAAAGTGGATTCCGTGCTGCCATAGGCATTTCTGGAGTGGCTTGAAGCTGACAGTGAGCTATCGACTGAAGCGACGGTGGCAAAAGATCGAGGCGAACCTTTTGCGTGCATCAGCAGAACTTTTGCTGTGCGAGCCTACCACTGAAGTTGGTAGCGGAGCACGATCAGTGCTCACAGTTTTCCATGGCCGACGAGAAATCTTACTTCCAGAAGATCAGCTGGGACGGCGATCCTCAGGGATGGCCTGACTTTGTCAGACGGGTGCGTTTGATCTTCGAGCGCACAAAGCGCAATCGCAGACACCTCCTTGCCCCGGAGATTGTGGCCAACCTCACCGGCCGCGCTTGGAACATAACACAGGATCTTGATCATAAGTCCTTGGTGCGACGAAATGGTACAATTTACTTGTTGGAGTTCCTTCGCGAGAGGTTAGGCAAGAACCCCGTGCCTGACGTGGGGCTACGCCTTGAGGAATTGGTCATTCGCCTGAAGCGGCCTGCTGGCATGGCTATGGCTACTTGGGCGAGCAATGTTCGACAAGTGTATCGCAGAGTTCAAGTTGCACTTGCCAGGGCTCGCAAGGACCTCAAGGGACAGCCAGAAACCACCAAGCTACCTGACCTCAAGCCTCCGGGGATCTACACAAGAACACCTCCTGCTGCCGAAGCTACGACGAGGATGCCAAAGCTTTAGAAGACCTGCGGCTCTGGGACACTTACGAGGAAGCAGTTGAGGACGTGCTTCCAAGTGAACTCTTGGGATGGCTGTTGCTAAGGAGGGCTGGCTTGACAACCCAGTCCAGGCTGGCCGTACAGGCAGCAGCCGGGAATAGTTTGAGGTTTGAAGACATTGAGCGATGTCTGCGCAACATGGAGGAAGAGTTGACTACTCACGACGATCCTCGGCGCGGTCATGGACAACGGAGTGCCAGGACCTCGTGGGTTGAGGAGGACGGACACTGGAGTATGTGTCTGATGGCAGAGCCCGATGTGGACGAGATGATGGAAAGCCATGAGCTTCTGTATGTTGGGACCCAGCTTCCAACGGAGGTCTACACTGCCCAGGGAGTCACGGACCCTGGGACAGGTTCTTGGAATGATTCTGAGTTCGGATTTTGGAACACAGAAGATGATGGGAGTTGTATCTGGTGGCATGACTACGGGGATGGTGACTTCTATCATGAGGATGCTTCCGGGATCTTTTGGAGTTGGAATAATTCCAAGAAGGACGACATGTCCGACCTCACTACAGAACAGCAACGCGAAGTCGAGGAGGCCTACAATGCTGCAGAGGCCAAGGTGAGATCCTTCACCCAGGCCAGGCAAGCTGTGAAAGCAAAATCGTTGAGCCGTGGGTTTTATCCTTTTGCCCCGCACCTCAAGGGCAAGAAAGGAAAAGGCAAGGGCTTCAGCAAGGGCAAGAGCAAGGGCAAGGGTTTCGGGATGAGCCCTCGACCTCCGCCCCCAGTGCTCTATCAGGCTGAAGCATACGCTGTAGGACCTGGAGACCCAGGGTTCACGGGATGCTTTGTGTGTGGTGCAAAAGATCATTCTTTCCGCCAGTGCCCGAAACGGGTTCCCCAAGGCAAGGGCAAGGGAAAGGGAAGTGCCTTGTACAGTGGCGCTGCCTTCATGGTGGAGCCGGATGAGATCCCGCCGGCTACCGAGGACCGTGTTGTGTCTGATGCAGTGCTCCTGCAGACCTCCCCGGATCCTGAGAATGCTGGTTTCGGTATCATTGATTGCGGCGCTACGGAGACTGTGGGCTCCCTTCCCGCCTTGGAGGCACTCATGCTTGCTAGGTTTCGTTTGAGTGGACATGCTGAGGAAGTAGAGGTTTCCACGGCTCCTGCAAAGCGATTCAAGTTTGGGAATGGCACGCGCAGTTTGTCGTCATCATGCGTCTTAGTACCTCAGAGTGTTGGTGATGTTCAGCTCAAACTTCAGCTGTACACGCTGGACTGTGAAGGAGTTCCAATCCTCATCGGGATGAAAACTCTGAGGCGACTCAAGGCCGTAGTTGATTTCTTCAAGTGCTTGGCCATTTTCGTTGCAGTCAACCCCAACCTTGCAATTCCTCTACATCGAAGCAAGACCGGGCACCTTTTAGTTGACCTTCGGGGTGACTGGCTGCAGCAGGGCTTTCGGATGGATGATATTCCACCTCAGCTACTTCTCGGTGACGTGCACGAGGAGGAAAATTTCCTAGCAGAGAGCGTGTATGGTGTGTTTCCAGCATCTGAGCCCTCACCGCTGTGTGCAAGTGAGTCTGAGTCGCAAGCATGTCCGGTACTGTGTGAGAGTGACGTTGCACATGAACCTGCTTCTGTTCTTGCAGCTTCCCAAGTCGTGCCGGGTGATCCAGCAGCTCAGAGCTCAAGTGATATGAAAGCATCACTGGGTGCGTTGGCTTCGTTGGTGGCCTTGCATTTCCATGGCCACACCGGGAGCTCCATCATGCCCCCCTTCCTCGGCGACCAGTGCTCCGAAGGCCGGGACGGGCAAGCCGAAGACCAGAAAGCCTTCGGCTGTGGAGCGCGACTTGGATTGGTCTCGGGCGGAACGAGCGGATCCCAGAGATCCGAGGACCCTGGGGGCACCGTGTCATGGGCTGCACCAGGAGGCTCAACCGGGCCGTGGGAGCCCCAGCGGGGCGAACGGTCATGCCATGTGGAAGGCATGCCGAGTTTGCGGTCTACGACTGCTTTATGTGCCACGAGTCGGCGCTCACGGGTTGGCCCGGAAGGCAGGACCCTCGAGCAGGTGAGGAGGCTTCGAGAGAGCTTGCCAGTGACCGCGATCAGGGAGCCAGCCGTGGTCGTGGAGCAGGCGGAGGAAGCGGCTGCGGACGGTTACCCGACCAATCCTCGACCGGACACGGAGTACCAGGACCTTCGCAGCCTCCTAGCTGCCCCAAAGGCACCAGCGGCCAAGGCCCCGGCACCGGCGGCCAAGAGCGCACCGGCGATTCAGAGTGCGCCCAACTCGTCGGGAGCGAATTCCTTGGCAGTGGTCATCGACGAGGAGCTTCCGGACCATCCGGGACGCAAGTCTCGAAGGGAGCTGCCGAGTGCCGAAGAGTTGGAGTATCAGAATCGGGGGATCCCCAATGGCCAGGGGGATCTTCTGTGAGCGATGAGGCTGATGTGATTGAACTTGAGTGTGATCCACCTTTCCCTCCATCGCTTGAAACTGATGCGGAGGCATGCTGGATGAACCATGTGGAGCGGGACAACATCGAGGCCCAGGCCAAGGACGCTTGCCATAGGAACATGTTCACATTCCCAATGCTCGAGAAGCTTCTGATGTTGACCTATGCAAGTGCGAAAGGGAAATCTCGTAGCACTGTGCATTTCTCCGAGGGCAAAGTATGCAATCACCTATATGGTTTCTATGTCTTCGGTGGCTTCTCTGGCATCACGAATCGCACCCAGGACTTCCCCGAGGTGACTCGCTTCATAAACATGTTCCTGCATTCACGGTTTCCAGAACATGTGTGGACCAGTGTGCAAGTGAACTTCAACAATGCCGTTCGTCCCCACCGGGATTTACACAACCTCCAAGGAAGCCAGAATCTGCTCGTCTGCTGCGGCGACTATGAGGGAGGCGAGCTGTGGGTTCAAGGGGAACCTTTGGATGGATTTCCAGTCACTCGTAGAAAGACTCGTGACGGGAAGGTGATTCGTGGACAAATCTTCCCAACCAGAGAGCGCGGAGTGCTCTTTGATCCTCGAGCTCTACATGCCACCCAGTCATGGAAGGGTTTTCGCATCAGCATCTCCGCGTTCAGTGTTCGTGAACCCCGATCCATTCCAAAGGAAGAGAGTCAATGTCTTCGTGAACTTTGTTTCCCCAGTCCATATGTTTCCACCTCATTTCAGGTTGCAGTTGACAAGGGCAACGGAGACCAGGACCAACCGTATGAGGTCTATGCCCTTGAACCAGCTGACCGTCGTCTGCTTCATGACGCTTTCTCTGAATGGTCAGAAGACATGCAGAAAATTGTGAATCAGGTGGCTAGGCCAAGTGATTCTGACTTCCACGTGATTGAACTGTGTGCCGCATCCAATGGAGTCTTTGGTGAGATCATGAAGAAGCATGATGTCTGCGTCCTTGACTTGAATGCCCAAGGGAAGTGTTCGCTGAAATCTCAGGCCGGAATCCAGCGGACAGCATGCCTCTTGGAGCAACACGCGGCACCCTGGCTGTGGTGGCATGTTCCTCAAGGTCCTAAGCCTCAGACTGAACCATCTCAGGGAACTTTCTCATATGGTGATTCGGATCCTCGACACGGACGTGAACCTCGCAACTTCCACAGCTTCCGGAAAGCAATCCAGAGTGGACTCACGTTCATGAATTTTCAGTTGCAACGCGGTGGTCATGTGTGTCTAGAAATCCCTTGTGACTCAGCAGTGGCTCGACTTCCTGAGTTCAAAGATTTCCTTCAGATGTTGGCGCGACAAGGGATGATGTATGTGACCAAGACCAAGGAGCACAAGGTGATTTGCACCTCTTCTCTGATGTCCCGAGTATTGCATCAAAATCCTAGACATGATCTTCCTGAAGTGTACCGATGTCTATCTGCCCTTCTCTCAGATGATGCAATGGAGATGGCTGATTCAGCCTTCATGAACAATGCCTCCGAGGTTCTACAGGACCTGGATGCTAGGGAATTGGATTCGCTTACCCAGGTTGCTGTGCAGTTGCATCGGAAGATGGGTCATCCTGGGAATAGGCTGCTTGTTCGGAACTTGAAAGCTCGCGGTGCTGATCAGAAGTTGTTGGCGGTGGCTTCCCAGCTCAAGTGCGAAGAGTGTTATGAGGGCCAGTTCAAGAACCTTCAACCTGTTGTGAATCTTGAGAAAGAAGAGACGTTGTGGTCCACGCTTCAAACAGATGCATTCTCCATGAAGATCGGCAAAGCCATATGTCACTTCGTACTGTATGTGGACGAGGCGTCAGGCTTCGCGGTAGTAGATGAGATCATGAGACATCCTGCAGATCAGCATGAAAACATCAGTACCGCACAATTCCTAAAGTCTCTTCACATGAGATGGATACAGTACTTCGGCATTCCGGCCATCATCAAGCTGGATCTTGAAGGGGCCTTCAGGGGTCTTCAGCTGCGAGATTGGTGTGCCACGCGGGGTGTCCGCATTGAGCACGCGCCAGCTGAATTTCATCAGTCGATCGGTGATGTTGAACGACAAATCGGGTTCCTCCGTCACAAGATTGAAGTGTTCCTGAGACATGAACCTCATGACCCATCGGTCGTGGCGGCAGCGATGGTTGGAGCTCACAACTCCCTCGCCCGAGTTCATGGTTTTAGTCCTGCCCAATGGGCACTGGGGAAGGACATCCAACCTTCCGGACATTCTAACCCAGGACCAGGTGAAGACATTGCCATCGAAACTGCGGCCACTCCTGGGACGGATCTACATTCATCTATGCTGCTGAGGAAACGTGCTGAGCAAGCCTTTCGAGAACAACGAGAGAAGGACCTGGCCTCCCGAGCCATGAATGCCAAAACTCGAAGTGTGGAGGTCTACCATCCGGGAGACTTGATCTACTACCGCCGGTTGAAGGAACCCGCTGACCAGGCGGCCAATTCCATCGTGGATAAGGCCCGCATGCGGATTGGACGGTTCTATGGCCCGGGGCGTGTTCTGGCAAGTGAGACCAAAGTGGAGCCTGATGGGAGAAAGGCCTCGCATATGATTTGGATCATCAGCCAAGGAAGACTCAAGAAGTGTCATGCCTCCCAATTACGACATGCTTCTGAGCAGGAACGGCTCATTTCCAATTCCTTTGGTCAACAGGCTATGCCCTGGACTCTTTCTGCCTTGACACGGTTGTTGGACAAGGGCGAGTATGACGACGAGACGGTGACTCAACCTCTTGAGCGAAAGAGAGGCCGGAGCCGAACTCCAGGACGGGCACCATCAATGGCTAGACTTCCTCGAACTGAACTTCCTGAACCTCCTGTACCTCCTCCTCGCGACGCTGAGATGCCAGAGGATGAGTCGGAACCAGAGCTAACACCTGTGCCTCCGTCTTCGAACTCGAGATCCAGGAGTCCTGTGCCTCCTATGGAGGCTGAACTACCAGAACCTCCAGTACCAGCTCATAGCCTTGTGGTCGAGGACTTGCTGAATGACGTGAACTACCTCCCCAAGTTTGAGAACCAGCAGTGGATTGCCAGGCCACGCAAAGGAAACAGGCGTATGAGACGAGGACTGCAACAGACTGCTATGGACAAGCAGGAGGCTGAAAATGCTGTGTTTTCTTTGGTCATAGATGCGCCTGACTCAGAGGAGGGCTGGAAACGAATTGTTCGCGATCCCAAGAAGTTTGTGTCCAAGTCGATTCAGAAGGGTGTAGAAGTGAGCTGGCAGAAGCTGACCTCAGAACAACGGTCGGCTATGAGTGAGGCCAAGGCGCTTGAGGTGGATCAATGGATTTCCACCCAAGCATGCGAAGCAGTTCGGCACACTGTGCCCGACTCCCAACTGTTGCGGATGAGATGAGTCCTTACTTTCAAAAGTGCTGGGAATGAACCTGAGAACTCCGGGAAGATGAAAGCCAAGGCGAGGATTGTTATTCTGGGTTTCTCGGACCCGCACCTGTTGGAGGTCGAGACTGCATCGCCGGCTATGTCACGACTTAGTCGTCAGCTCTTCTTACAAATGTGCTCGACTCGACGATGGAGAGCGCTAAAGGCAGATGTCAAAAGCGCCTTCCTCCAGGCTGAGAGTCCCCAACGTGACCGACGTGTGTATGCACGGCCAGTCGAAGAGCTTGCAACCAAAAGGAATCTGACGAGTCGGGATGCTGTACAGATAGTTCGCAGCTGTTACGGTCTTTGCAGCGCTCCCCGTGAATGGTATTTAGATGTCCATCGTACTTTGACCAAGTTGGGAGCCGAGAGATTAGCCTGTGATCCTTGCATGTGGCGTGTATGCCGGCAGGACCGCGACCGGAAGATTGTCGTGGGGATAATCACAAGTCATGTCGATGACTTTCTTCTCGGAGGAGATGAAGACGATGATGCTTGGGTTACATTTGTCGAAGCATCTCATGCTTCATACAAGTGGAGCCCTTGGGAGGCCTCCGATTTCAGCCATTGCGGAGTTCGCATCATGCAACATGAAGATTGCAGCTTCACCTTAGATCATAGCAGTTTTTGCGAGGACTTGAAGCAGATTCCTGTGCCCAAGGAGGAACGCCCCATGTCAGATTCTGAGGTCTCTCAAGTGCGAGCGGTGCTAGGCTCATGCCAGTGGCGAGTTTATCAGACAGGTCCGCATCACGGTGCAAAGCTTGGTTATTGTTCTAAGACCGTGCTTGTGTCAAGTTCATCTTGTTGTTCACAACTTCGT
>CAJNJA010001848.1:1123-18302 GCA_905231915.1 Symbiodinium necroappetens | reverse complement strand
GGCAAGGAATGCCCGGTGTGACCCCTCCTCGTCCTCCTTATCCGATCCTAGAAGCCGCTGCAGGCGACAGCCCTGCGGATGTGGTCCAGGGCCGGCTTGCGGGAGCCGTGGGAGGTCTTCGACGAGGAAGTCCAGCGGATTATGCAGGAGCATGGCTCCAATCCATGGCGGCGTAGGCTGTGCATCGGCTGCATTGCTCTGGGAAGTCCGTGTACATGTATGCAAGACTGCACGGCTTAGATGGGTAAAGTGCACAGAGGTTCACAGTGTCCTGAGTCCTGATCGGAGCAACGAACCAAGGCGAGGGCATCGCGGGGACAAGTCGCTATGGACAGCTTTCCTATGCTTGCTAGATGGCCCAAGTCGAGATGGCTTATTTGTCGATGTCTGCTGCCGGGAGCTAGCTGCTTTGGTTCGGTTTGTGCAGAGGAACCCCTCTGCCGACAAGATGCTGTCCATGCAGGAGTGGGCCAAGTTGACCCACGAGAGCAGACAACCTTGGTTGCCCGATGATGGGGTGCAAGAGCTCAGGGCCTTGAGCTACGATGATGCTTTCTTCTGGCTGCCTTTTCTCCGTCGGTGTGGCTTCAGTCATCTAGGAGAATCCAGTGCAAAGCCGGCATTGAAGCCAGAGCATCAGGCGTTGTGGAGCGACTTGTGCAGCTTCCTGCCAGGGTTTCCGGCAGCAAACCAGCATCCGTGGAGGCCCCAGCCGGCTGGAGATGGCGAGAAAGTGCTGAAGCCACTGAAGCGAGAGCTGCCTTCGGCCCCTGAGCCGGCGCAGCTGCCAAAGCTAGTGAAGCGAGAGCTCCTGTCTGACCCTAGCAAGCCGAGTCAGGAGCCAGAATTGCCAGGGAAGCCTGTGAAGCAGGAGTTGCCATCGGCCCCAAGTGAGCAGTCTGCCCAGGGAGTCAAGAAGGAATCGCTTCCTGTGCCAGTCACGCCCCCGAGGAAACGTGGCAAGGCTGCCGTGGAGTGGGTCATCGAGGACTCGCCAGACGTACCGGTGCCAAAAGCATCCAAACAGTGTCCTGCTTCTCTAGGCCTTACAGGTCCCGAGGTGGAGGCCTTGCTACTGTGCAACCAACGAGCCGAGCCCTTCCGTCACTCTATGATGTCTTATGCGCAAGTCTTAAAGCTGTGCTGCCGTGTGGCAAAGCTGCACTATGGCGAAAGTTGGCCTGCAAGTGTTGGTGTGGTTATGGCAGGGTCGGAGCAGCAAAATTCGTGCTCTGAGCTGGCAGTGGGGCTGCCAGCTCCTCTTCGGCATCGTCTACTCCGACTGGCACTGGGCCTTCGTGGATGTGGAACGGAAGCCAATGCCGGAAGCCGTCTACTACGACGGCGGCTCTGCTGGAGATCGCAAGCTGTGCCTGGACATGGCAGTCGCTTTCTGTGAGCATCTGCGAGCGTGCGATTGGCTGGTGAGCAAGGCGAGCCTCACAGAGGCCTGCTGCCCGCAGCAAGCGGATGGCTACAGCTGTGGTCACAGGGTGGGTCTGATCATGAGCTGCATCCTCGAGCAGTACTCTGCCAGGCAGTGCCTTCCCACCCACATCCCGCCGGAGATCTGCGCTTCAGCAGCAATTGACTTCCTTGTCCAGCGGTCCCAGCAAAGCGTCGGCGGAGCAGCAAAGGCTCCGGCTCCAGCACCATCGTGCCCTGCTGCAGCCCCTGAAAGCTTGCAAGAGGCAAAGCCGGGTCGTGTAGAGTCGGAGGCCACCCCACACACGCCCGAGCGGCGGCCAGCACAGAAGCGAGGGCTGCAAGCTTCGCCAGCAGCCACGGATGCGAGCACCCCACGTGCTAGAGTCTCCAAGATTGCTGGCAGCAAGGCTGAGAAAACACCAGGGAAAGTTGCACCAAGCACTGGGAGCAAGAAGAAGCGTGTTGCACAGCAGAAGCAGGCGAAAAGGAGCCAAGCCATGGAAGCTCTGGAAGGGAAAGGGATCGACCATACCGTCTTCCAACGAGAGCATGCACGTGAGAAGGCCAAGGCTCTAGGAGGACACTGGCAGACGTTCTTGGAAGCGGTCGCCGACCCGACCCGTCTCCTCGACTGTGCTGTCTGCCGTGACCTCCGATGCAGGGTTCTGACCGCAGAAGAGGACTCAGCGAACCAGGACCAGGCTGCTCAGGCCATCGTTGCAGCAGACGACCCCGAGGAGGATCCCATCCTTTTCAAGCCAGCTCCCAAGGCGAGACCGAAGGGCGGCACCGTGCCTGCCTCTGGCAGCGACATCCATCGCTTCATCCGGAGCCAGCGGAGCGGCATCTACAGCATGACCAGCAAGAGCTACGAGCCCTCCTGCACCTACTACTGTCACGCCTGCCACAAGGATGTGAAGTTCTGGAGTCAGAGCAGTGTCTCCAAGATGACAGGCAAAAATGGCCATGAGCACTTCAACTGTCACATCATCGGCCTCCAGAAGCTGCGAGCTCAGCAGGCTTCGAAGGCCGCCCCTGATTCCGCACTGGAGGATGAAGGTGCAGATGCTGCAGCATTTGCCGTCGTCCCAGTCCCAGCCAGGGCAGAGTGCAGAGGTGTCTCGACCGAGGATGCTGCTTTGGTGGACTTGAAGAAGAGCCTGCAGACCTTTATGTTCTATGGCCAGCCCCGCACAGTCTTCAAGGGCAGCGAGAAGGATCCACTGGGCGAGGTCACTCTAACTCTGGATGACTCAGTTGTACGTGTGCGGAGCACTGCCTGTCTCGGATTCCTTTCCGATGGCCAAGGTTTGTTGAGCTGCAAGGTGTGCCGCCGAGCAGCCATGCTGCCATCGTTCCGAGCCCACATCGCGAAGAAGGCCTACTTCACCGTTAGGCTCCGATCGTGTATTTTGCACGACGCCGGAGCATACGCCATCATTATCGTGTATTTTGTTTCCGCTGATGTTTGATGCTTCCAACATCTCTTAGACAGCGTAGCTGTTCTGCATGGTAATCATAAGATTATACACGAAAAAGAATGACAGACCTTTAATTCCCAATTCTGGCTCAATCGTGGGGAGCAGAAGATATAGACAGACCTTTCAATTCCAATTCTGGCTCAAACCGGCTCATCGCGGGAGAGAAAAGAAGAAGATATATAATTGCATATATAAAACCCATATATCTTATAATACACCCTTAAAAGCCCTATGTGCCACTTTCCCTTTATTCCTGAACACCCCAAACGTTTCGAAGCTCCAACAGCAATAGAAGCAAGCTCCCAGGACGATTCTTCGCTCGAAGCTGTGGCTACTCCTTTGAATGCCCCTGTGAAAACCCTTAACTTTTCGATCCTCTCATGCACTCAGAAACTCTTGCATGCAACCTCCGAGTTCTCATTCCATGTTCGCATAGCATGCAGTAAGTGCGAGTCGGGTGTCAGCACAGGCCTTACGGGCGCAGGCAGCATGCAGATACCTGTTGCAAGAAGTCAATGCAGTCCTACTTTCGCTCTGCACACACGAGTTCTTGCCATGCACTCCTCCTGCGACTTTCCGATCATCAATGTGCACGGGCAGGCAGGGCGCCGTCGGTGCGTCAGAGGTCACATGCATCACACATTTGATTGCAACAGGCCGCATCATGAAGAGCTGCCCTGCAGCTTCTCATGAGCATCGCTGTTGTGGACGAGGCTGCATGCGCTTTGCAAGCCAGCTCTGCAGTGAAGGCAGCAGTTACAAGTTTGCACTGAAGCATCATGGCAAGCATTTCCGGCCGCGACTTCTCCAGGCATGTTCGATTTTCATGCCAGGGTCGCATGCAAGCTCTACGGGATTTCTTGACAAGCAATTCATAAGGAGCGATTTTCAAGGGGCGCCGCCTGTCAGGGGCGATGGCAAACACTTCTGAGCCGGGATTTCTTGAGGCAAGCTTTTAAGGGGCGATTTTTAAAGGTCGCAGCTCTTAAGGGGCGATGTCCTGGCAAACACTTCTCAGGCGGTCAGCCGCGATTTCTTGAGGCGAGTTTTTATAAGGAGCGATTTTCAAGGGTCGCAGCTCGTGAGGGGCGATTGTCAAGGGTCGCATAGGGGCACTTTCGTCTTAGGGTGCTAGCCTAGAGCGAGCGAGCCATGGATGATGCAGAGCGTGCTGCGGAAGCGCTGGCTCGCATCAGGGATGGTAAGCCTCCTCTGGAAGAGGAGCTGCCCACGGCCGAGACATGGCGGTCGGTGCGTGACTCGATTGCACTTTGGAAAGGCCGTTCTATCATTGATCTTGCCATGGCACAGCTTGTCATGGTCAGGGTCTGACAAGATCTCGTGGACATATGACATGGTCGAGCCCTGCATGCATTAATTTGGTGTTCGTTTTGCAGCGGTCTGTTTGCCATGCGCGACAGCATGATATATCGAGGTCCTGGTGGCGGCCCTCACGTACGAGCAGCTGCCACAGGAGCTTTTGACAATGCTGCAAAACCCGGGATGGACCGGCGCACGACGGCTCATCAGTTTGAAGAGCGAACTCGCGAGACCCACCGTTGCAGAGATCAGCCTGCACTACAGGTGGATCAAGCCGTGGGCCACAGTCATACCCACGAAAGTACCCTCCGGGTACTTTATAACGGACGTTTTGCTCTACTTGAACAAGTTATTGGGCGGACGACTGCTGCGAGTCGCCAATGCCGAGTCCGTTCGAGGCAAGGCGGCCGAGGAGGCTTGCCGACTACGCAAGCTCATTTCGAGCTTGCGCTATCTGTTCAGAGGCAGCGACTTGGTTGCGAATCGACTCCTGTGTGCATGCGCATGCTCGTTTGCAATACAGCCGAGGCAAGCGCAGCAGATACGAGAGAGTTGACGACTTGAAGAAGAACCTCAAGCCCAAGGTGTGCCCGTTAGGTTGCAGGTTGCATGAAGGTTTGCCTGTGTTTGTCCATCAGGACAAGAAGATGGAAAAGAAGAAGGAAAAGCCAGCCGGCATTGCCGACGGAGAGCCGGCCTGCATTGCCGACGGGGAGCCGGCCTGCGTTGCCGACGGGGAGCCGGCCGAGCCGGCGGTGATCGCCGACGGCCGTGAGGAAGCTTCTTGGATCACTGCAAGCATGCATTGTGGGTGCATGAATGTTTTTGGCTTGCTCTATCTCAGGCTGAGCCCTCACTGTCGCAAGCATCGACACGGGTGTTGGGAGACCATCTGAAGGAAGAAGATGATGATGAGGCCGTTGATTGCATGATGCCGCAATGGTGTTCTCTTCTGCGAAAACTACTCCCATGACCTTCATGTCCCCCAGCACGCTGTACTAAACCCTACTATACTTTCCCGTGGCGCTAGGACTTCGATGGCACCAGCTCCCTGGAGCCCCTGACCGACGAGAGCTCCGAGGACGATAGGGAATCACGTTTGCAAGATGCGTGCGTGCTCATTTCATGAAAGCAGGGCGATCCAGAAGACCCCCTGGACCTGAAGCTGGAAGAACTCCAGGCCCACGTTCACCCGCACTGGGTTTACGATCAGATAAGTGCTCATCGAGATGCCGAATACAGAGCTGATTTATTGGCCCAAGCCGAGATGGAGATGCTGGCTTCGCAAGAGAGCGGAGCAGATCCACCCGCTCCGTGGTTGCGATCAAGTTTGCATGAGCTAGATGTTCGCGAGGTGCTGCACGCTTTAGCATGTCTGCGAACTACAGGAGATGGTGGACCCGAGCCAGGCGGTCACAGAGAGCTACCTCGGTTCGGGGGACGTGCCTACGCCGCCGAGCTCGCCGGGCGAGAGCATGGATGCTGCGGCTGAGGATTTCTGATTTCTGTTGTGAACACAAAAACTTTGCACATGCTTACATGTATATATGTGGGTATGTCTGCGGTTTAGTCATGTGTGAGTGTCCCTATCAGGATGACGGGGGACCGTGGTTGTGTCGGCCCCGACCAAAAGTGGATCTAGATGAACCTATCTTCGGGACATGGCCCATGGTCATCGATGACTCTGATGAGGATGATGCATGATGTGTGGAGTGTAAGTCCCGTGATGATCGGTGCATAGCCCTGTAGGAGATCAAGAGCGAGCCGAAGACATCATCGGACAAGGACGTTTTGATTACTGCATGTGTGCAAAGTCATGATCAAAAGCTCTTGTTGCAGGACGAGGCAACCGACCTCGAAAAGGCCGAGCAGATCCTAGACTCAATCAGCCCCAGCTCCGAGTTTTGCAAGGATTTCGTAGTGAATGCAAGTCCAGCCATGAATGACAGTTTATGCTACTTGTTTGCCTTGGCAGGATCAGCAGAGCGACACCGACAATGGGCCCAAGAAGAGGAAGCAGGACGGTGCCACGCAAATCAGATCGCATGCAGAAAGTCCAAGAACTATGTGATTTTGCAGGGCCACAGGAACAAGAAGAAGGTGCAGGCTGCGATGGAGTCGTCCTCAGAGGAGCTTTACAGTGCATAGACACATGCTGATGATGATATTTCATTCGTGCAGGATCAGCAAAGCGAGACCGACAATGGGCCCAAGAAGAAGAAGGGACAGCACGGCCAGGATGCCAAGGGCTCGAGCGCAGATGAGGACGGCGGATGAGTGTTGCTTTATCGGAGGTTTGATTGCATCGTGGCAGGATGAGAAGAGCGACACCGACGAGCAAGGTCCGGGACCGGGAACGTCCCCACAGGACGTCGTGGTGCAAGGCAGTTTTCATGCAGCATAGAAGCATCATTGCCAATAGTGCATGTGATTTGCAGGATCAGCAGGATGCGATGGAGTCGTCCGCAGAGGACCGCATGATACAAGCCATTGTTGCTTTGCAGGCATGATGATTTCTACTAAGATAGACTTTGCAGGATCAGTGCAGCGAGACCGGGCCCCAGAAGAAGAAGGACGATCAGGATGCAGCGTCGGACGAGGACGCTCTTGTTATGTGTGTGTATGGAATGCATTGCTTATATCCATGGCTCCGTCCCATTCCAGGATCTGCCAAGCGACTTGGACAGCCCGGCCAAGCTTCCTGTGGGAGCCCTGACCCAGCTGGACCGCGAGCCACAAGTTGTTTTGGAACATAGGTTCATTGCATGGTGCATGTTCATGTGCAGTTGATTCACCTGATGTGATGCAGGATGATGACATCGAGGATGCCGAAGCTGCTCCGTTTTGGAGCTCTGAGGAGGACTGCGCATGAAGTCCAGTCTATGTTTGCGTTGGTTGCCATGAGCCCCATGGAGTTAACAATCTGATAATGATTGTTGCGTCAGGAGGTCTCCCCGCTCCCATGGGCGAAGGAGGCTGATGTTTTCTGAGAGCTCAAAGTTTCGAGTGCATGTGCCGGATGGGATATAGGACGACGTGGGTGACTCCGGGAGTCCCAGTGGCTGTGCGGCCACTGCCAAAGAGGCCTGTATTTGCAAACTGTTCAAGCCATTCAATTAAATAATGCCTATATAGACACAGCAGCTCAAACCAGGATGATGCTTTGGGCCACCGGGTCGGAACAGCCATTACCTGAGAGCCGATGTTTGTTGATGCAACCCATTCAAACCGGTGCAAAAAAGCAACGGTTAAAAGGATGATGACGGTGAGTCCTCGCCCTTGGGCGACGCCGATGACAGCCAGGAGATTATTTGCTGACATGTGACTATTGCAGCCTTAATTTTTTTAAGTGTGTGCCGGGAGGAGCTCCAGCCTGTTGGTGCTCAGAGTGCAAAGGATATGTTGAAGGCCAGGGCGGCCAAGGCAAAAGCGGCCATGAAGGAGGCCATGAGGAAGGCCATGAAGAAGGCCTTCTTGAAGAAGGCCTCGTTCCGCCGTGGCAAGAAGGGGAAGCGCAAGGTGAAGCCCGCGAAGTTTCACGAGTACGACCTCGTGGAGTTGCAGGTGCCTCGCGCGGCGTGGCCGCAGGGCCCAACGAAGGGCGTGCACAGTTACACTGTGCGGAACGGCGTCGTGGCGATCGAGGTGCTGTGCAGGAACCGGGCGTTCTACTGTAAGAAGGTTCACCCGGACTTGGCGGATGATCCGAACCACCGCGTAGGTCAGGTGGGCTGGAAGACGGTGGGGACCGTGGCTGCCGCATGGCGCGTAGCCAAAGAAAGGGTGGGGTGGGATCTGGCCTGAGCCACTACCACTACCACTACCACTACCACTACCACTACCACTACCACTACCACTACCACTACCACTACCACTACCACTACCACCACCACGACCACGACCACGACCACGACCCACTGCCACTTCTACTTCTACTTCTACTTCTACTTCTACTTCTACTTCTACTACTACTACTACTACTGCTACTACTACTACTACTACTACTAGTACTAGGTACTGCCACAACAACAACAACAACAACTACTACTACTACTACTACTACTACTACAACTACAACTACAACTACAACTACAACTACAACTACAACTACAACTACAACTACAACTACTACTACTACTGCTATAGTTATGCTCGCTACTACTATGCTCTGCTACACGGGTGCTACTGCCACCATTTTGTTGCAGCATGAAGCGGCTTTTGTAACCAACATATGCTCTCTTGTCATTGTAAATGTTATAGTATAATTGGCTATGGGAGGTTTCTACTATGGTGCAGCACAGCTAGAGCAAGCATGGAGAGATCCCATCCGGCCCTGCAGTTGAAATTTTGAGTCGTGAACGAATGCGTTCACGCGTGCTTCTGTCTGCGGTGGAGCCAGTGTGGATGTTGAGGTAAAGTGCAGTGAATACAAACACTCTAGCCTCTGGCATGTTTTATGCTGTTGCTTCTGGCGGGCTGCCGTAGATTTTGTGGAGGCACATGCCAAAACGAGGACGTGCTTTTGTCTGCGGTGGAGCCACTGCATGTGCATGTTGCGACATGGAGCGCATGCATAAACACTCTGGCCTATAGGCATGTTTTGTGCTGTTGCTTGTGGCGAGCTGCCGTAGATTGAAGGCACATAGTGCCAAAACGAGGACGTGCTTATCTGCGGCGAGCCACTGTGCAGGTTGTGAATAAAGTAGAAGCACTCTAGCCTATGGCATGTCTGCGGGGAGCCACTGTGCATGTTGTGAGGTAAAGCACAAGCACTCTAGCCTATGGCATGCTTTATGCTGTTGCTTGCAAGTGGCGGGCTGCCGTAGATTTCAGGCACATGCCAAAACGAGGGGTGGCTTTCATTCAGCGAAGCCGAAGCCGCTGAGAAAAAAATCCTTTTGAGTTTGAGCTGCAGTTCGCATGGCGTGAGGGTATGAGTTTGAGCTGCAGTTCGCATGGCGTGAGGGTGAGTTTGAGCTGCAGTTCGCATGTCGTGACGGTATGAAACTTTGTCTGTTCTTGCAAATCCCTTCGTGCAGGCTGCGCGGCCCAGAGGACATTCCGATGTGGATGTATGACTTTGCGGAAGGACCGAACGGCCAGGGATATTCGCAGAGCATCAGAGCATTGCCATTCTGAGTTGTTTGTGCATATGTCATGCGTGACTGAGTGCATCGATGCTACATTCATGCGTGCAGACTTGTATAGGAAGTTCGAAGTCGTCTTGCAAGGTAAACAGATGCTAGCTTTCCACACATCTGCCAATCCGGTGCAATGCGATCATGCAAGTTTTCAATCTGTGTTTCATGTCGATACAGTATATGTAACATCGCCTGCAACACTATAGTCTGCTTCGAAGCGATGAAGAAGAATGCAGATGGTTCCAAGAATTCCAAGCTGCGGGTGCAGCGGCCCTTGAAGAACCGTCGACTTCAGCAGCAGATGTTCGTGCTGCATGGCTTGGCACAGATCGGTGCGCCTTTGGAGCTTTGGTTTGCATATGCTGGCTGCATCATGAGCATGCGAGGCCCCTCCCATGATTGGACAAACTTGTTGACTGTCAATGAACGAGGTCATCTTTAGACTTGTGGCATTGGTCACGCAGATCGAGAGCCTGCCCTGGGATAAGCCGTTGTACCACTTCGAAACGTTTGCTGGGCGCAAAGCTGTTACTCTGGCAGAACTTCATGCTGCCTGTTTGCAGAATAACTGATTGATGGGTTTCCCCGACCCTCCCAAAAGCCCATGCCCTGCAATTTGTTCCCAGGCTGGGAGATATGCGGTCCCGCACGATATCAGCTACAACCAGAACACTATGGATATCCTCAGCTCTTTGGGGTTCTGCAGTGCAGTGTTTGAGTGCCTGAGACTTGTGCCTGGTAGTGGAAAGCTCACGGCTCCGGTTTGCTCTTCTTGGGTGTTTATGTAGGGCGCTGAGTTGCTCATGTACCACACATGATGTGAGTGTCCTACCATGTGTGCTGTGGTGCTCTTGGCTTTTCAGGTCCCAATCCAAAACACAGCGACGTTCTGGTGATGTGACCGGAGACGAGTCTGTGCAGTGTGTGAAGGATGGAAATTGCATGCTTTGGAGGGTTGTGGCACTCCTCCTGATCTGCTCCGCTAAGGGTGTCTTTTGGATATTGGAGCAACCAGAGAGATCCCTCATGCAAAACCATCCGGCCCTGCAGCTGCTGTTCGGCATGATCAAATGCTATCGGATTTCTGTGAATATGGAGGATTTCGGTGCGAGATCCAAAAAATCTATGTGGTTATATAGCAGTGCCTATACAGCAGTGCCTTGTTCGCATATAGCACTTTCGAGAACGAGCCATGTGCACATGTAGGGTTGGTTTTGCACAATTGAGATGGAGCCTGTCTGTTGCTGCTGAGACCGGAAGATCTTGGAGAAGCTTCCCGAGTTCAAGCCGCCTGAATCTGACCTCCCTGCACCTGAAGACAGAAGGGGATGGGAAATGTCGGTGCGCACCGTCGACGAGGCTGGGTGCAAGCGAGTCAGCGGCGGCAAGAACCTCAAGGCTTCTCAAGCATACCCCCGGCAGTGGGGGTCTGAGATCCTGCATGTGGTGCGTGTTTGCAACCGAGAACCCGAACCCGTGGAATGCTGTTTCCCATTCTTAGGTTCGGTGCTGCGCTGGCATCCTTGCGGACGAGGTATGACAAAGAGATCAAGCAGCATGCTTGGGCAGATCTTAAGGTTGCTTTGAGGCGGCCTTTGCGGCTGCCTGGGGATGACAAGACTTCAAAGAAGTGGGCGAAAAGAGCTGGTTTGAAGAAGGTTTTTGCATTCCTTCGACAGCAGCAGTAGCTGCTAGCTACATAATGCAATATGTGTGTACAGTTGGGGGCAAAAAACATGATTTCAGTGGGGCAACTGCAAAAGGCTGCACTGCAAGATTTGCCGGTGAGCCTGCATCATGGTGGTGTGCAGCAGCTATATCTCTTTATGACGATTATATGCAAGACGGTGGCATGCTTCGCAGGATTATGCCGCCGTTCACATTGAAGCCGAGCCATTTGGCACTGGCTGAATGCCGTGGTCCAGTTCAAGGCCAGCTGGATGCCATGTATGTCACACAGAACATGTGCCAGTGGTGCTGTTTTGTGCTGTGCTGCGGCTTGCGAGAAGACTCCTGGAGGGCAAAGGGAAAAGGGAGGGAGGGGAAGGGAAGAGGGGACGCGGGGAGGGGAGAGAGGAGAGCTAGGGGGGACGCGGGGAGGGGAGAGAGGAGAGCGGAGAGGAGCCAGCGAACTCCAACACCGAGGGCGGGGCGTTGGAGTTGCCGCCACCCCTGCCCCCACCCCTCCGAAGGGCACGAGAAACGAGCATCACGAGCATCAGCCGGGGTCGGAGCAGTGTTTTGGGGCTGGCTGGTGTGCAGGGGAGACGAGGGAAGAGGGGCAAGGAGAGCGCAAAGGGATAGGAACTGAAACCAAACCCGAACAAATCGGAGCAAACGCGCCAAAGTCGATGGCGTGATTTGCCGTGAACGCTGCCGTGATTTGGCGTGGAATGCCGTGATTTGTACATGGGGCCCGAAAACCATACCGCCCCGACCCAAAACGACCAGAACTCGACACGACCCAGCCGACTTCGGCACAGAACCATCACCGCAAGTACACAAACCAGCCGCGGTTGTATAACATGCTGCCGTGATTTGTGCCAACCACTGCCGTGATTTGCAAAACACCCCGGCCGTGATATTGCCAAACACCTGCACTGCCGTGATTTGCAAAACACCGCTGCCGTGATTTGTAAAAGCCGCTGCCTTGATTTGCAAAAGCCGCTGCCGTGATTTGCAAAAGCCGCTGCCGTGATTTGGTAATGCCGTGATTTGTAAAAGCCGCTGCCGTGATTTGTAAAAGCCGCTGCCGTGATTTGCAAAAGCCGCCGCCGTGATTTGTAAAAGCCGCTGCCGTGATTTGTAAAAACCGCTGCCGTGATTTGCAAAACACCACCGCCGTGATGAGCAAAACACCGCTGATGAGCAAAATGCTGCCGTGAATTCTAAAACAACATCATATATATATATACATACATATAACATATATATTATATATATTATGCACTCATATTATATATATATATAGTTATACACATACATGCAATTCGTGCATGGTACATGCACATGTGCAATGCATGCATGCTATATACATATATAAGGATTATGTGTGCCTGCATGTATACATAGGCAAGGTGCGTGTGTTGTCTTGCACATGAAGGCTGCACTTGTGCTAGATGGGTATAATGCTGCCATGTGCGCACAGTATACATTGTCTTCTTCTCTCTCTATCTCCCTCTCGCTGTCTTCCTGAAACCCCCAATTGTCGATTGCCTGTCTAGCAGTCTATCTGTCTGCTCTAGCTAGCATGTAGCCTATATATGTCACGAACACAGCCCATGGCATTGTGAAACCCACCCCACCACACCCACCCCGGCGCAGCCGATCGAGGCCATCTATCGGTCTGTTTGTCTGTCTGTCTCTGCCTGTCTGTCTATCTGTCTGTCTGTCTTTTGTCTGTCGTCTGCAGAGATTGAACAGAAATATGCGGAGAGAGATTCTGAGGGAGATTGTATGCATGCATGCAGACTGGATGCATTCACGTTGTTCTGCAATTCATGTTGTTCTGCAACATGTGCCCTCAAGCATTTTGCTTGTCTTTTTGAAAGCATCCTTTCTTGCTGCAGCTATGCCAGCCGATTCGGTGACACACCGAGTTCCTTCGAAAAGGAAGCAGCAGTCTCGAGATGCTGAGGAGTCCGAGGCGAAAAAACCTCGGGTTGCGGGTAAGAAGAGGGTTGCGGAGCCATCCGCAAAAGAAGTGGCTCAGAAGGAAAAGCTGCTGAAGATGGCAGAGTTCCTACAGAGGCAGAAGGAAAGCAAAGACAAGAAGGAGGAAAGCAAAGACCAGAAGGAAGGCCAAGACCAGAAGAAGGAAAGCAAAGACAAGAAGGAAGGCAAAGACAAGAAGGAAAGCAAAGAGCAGAAGAAGGAAAGCAAAGACCAGAAGGAAGGCAAAGACCAGAAGGAGAGCAAAGACCAGAAGAAGGAAAGCAAAGACCAGAAGAAGGAAGGCAAAGACCAGAAGAAGGAAGGCAAAGACGAGAAGAAGGAAAGCAAAGTCCAGAAGAAGGAAGGCAAAGAGAAGAAGGAAAGTAAAGACCAGAAGGAGAGCAAAGACCAGAAGAAGGAAAGCAAAGACCAGAAGGAGGCCAAAGACCAGAAGGAGAGCAACGACCAGAAGAAGGAGAGCAAAGACCAGAAGGAGAGCAAAGACCAGAAGAGGGAAGGCAAAGACCAGAAGAAGGAAGGCAAAGACCAGAAGAAGGAAGGCAAAGAACAGAAGAAGGAAGGCAAAGACCAGAAGAAGGAAGGCAAAGACCAGAAGAAGGAAGGCAAAGACGAGGACGAAGAGGACAGGGCAAGGGTTTTTGTGCAGTCTGTGGAGGTTTCCTTGTGTCGTGCTTTATATAGGATCCAGAAGATGAGAATGCCTGGGATGACGTCGCCATGTACGAGGCAAGGCTGGCAGCTCAGGAGCTTGTTGCAAATTCCCCGGAGTGCTCAGACATGTCGGAGCCAGAGTCCGTTGCTGAAAGCGGTGATGGGGGCGATTCAGAGAATGGCGAGACAGGGGATGAGGCCCCATCGGAGGCCCCAAGGACCCCTGGGGCCGGTGCTTTGGACAGCGACGAGGAGCTGCCCCTGTCGCAAGAGTGCCGTCTGGACGAGGAAGAGATGCAATCGTCTTCCTCGGATTCCGAAGAATCCGACAAGGATTCGGACGGCCAGTCGGTGGACCCAGGAGAGGACGACCAGGCTTCCTTGAGCAATGCGGTTCAGGAGCAGGAGAACGAAACTGTGCGGAACAGCTCCCCAGATGAATTTGATCCCCTATATGTCATTTCGGGTATTGTGTAAAAGCTGCATATGCGTGCATTTAAAGTGCAACGCACAGGAAGGAATGGGCCGTCTTCGACCGTGCCATCAAAAACCGCCAGAAGTTCCCCGTCGCTCTCAGTGCCTATGTAAATAAATCCAAGACGGATTTGTTTGCTGCCTGGCTCGATTGCAGCGGCAATTGGGACGAGCTACATGGCTGAAGCTAGCTAGGCATGTTTGTGCCTGTGCCCTTTTGCTTCTTGCCTTGGTGTTGTCTGATTCATGCAAAGCAGATATGATTGGTGATTTTTTGTCATGCTGCGCTGCTGCAACCCAGGGTGAAGTTGACTATGGAACGAACTCACAAAAAGAAGAACCTCAATCGGCAAGATGTGGTTGCTATCCAGGGCAAAGAGCTGAAGAAGAAGTACGACACGGAGGCATAAGTCTAAGTGCATGGTGCTATTGATTTCTTCTTTGGAGCATATATCGTGTGCATTGCCAGGAAATGTATAAGCAAGTCATTGCAGCAAGAAAAGCCGAAGGACGATGGTACAAAGACAAAGACTTCCCTGAAAACGAGGATGTGTCTAGGTTGCGGTCAGTGTGTCGTATGCGAGCTGTGTTTTGTTGTTGCATGCCTGCACGTTCCGAGGAAGCTTGGTACTACATGCCGCAGGGCCACATGCTGCGGCGTGACAATGAAACAAGCGAAGCCCAAAGGCTGTCTGTGGATCAAAGCATGGATGAAGATTTGGCAAAGGTTTTGGAAGAGAATAACGTGCTTCAGGCAGGCAGCCTGCCTGCTGTGCATGCAGCCACCGAGGCTGGTGAGAAGACCCTGCTTGCCCTCTTCGAGGAGCCAGGTTCGCTTCAGAAGCGAGCCCCAGCAAAGCAGAAGAAGGATTCAGAGGTAGAGGCCGAGGAGATGAAACCCAAGACCCTGAAAGAGTTCCTTGCATGCATGGCTTCAATGATTTGCAGTGAGATTTTAGTTCAACTCATGATTTGCATGCAATATCTGCGGCTGTGGATCCTGGTTCTAAGGCAAGTGATTGAACGGAGGGCGGAGATCCTCCGAGATTCCACAGAGGCTCGCAAGACCTCCATCACCCTGACCAACCTGAACTATGGTGGTGACCTCTCGGAGCAGCTTCTCAAGTTCTCGAAGAAAATGGAGCTTGCCTACAAGCGGCTCGGGGAGCTGCAAAAGCAAGAGGATGCTGATGCAAGGATCAAGAAGGTCCTCAGATGGGTTGATAAGAAGAACCCGTGGTTCAAGCAAGCCCAGGCGCTTGCTGTTGCTGTGTGTTAGCTCAACTACTGTGTTGGATCCATCCGTTTTCTGGCAGGCAGCAGCAAACGGCCTACAGAATGGCTTGAAATCCAAGAAGAAGGCGGGAGCCAAGAAGGCAGCCGCCAAAGGTGTTGCCGCGAAGAGTGCCGCGAAAGCGGATTGATGTGATTTCCAGATGCAGCAGCGCGCAGATTGTGATCAGTGCAGTCGGGACTTAGCATTCTGACGTGGGATAGACTTGCCACACGGCGAGCCCTCACTGGGACGTGCATGCACACTTGATGGGTGTTTGCAAATGACTCCGCTGTACGTATATCCCCAGGAAGTTCCGATGGCATATAGGTGAGGGAAGAATGCTTCTGAGTGAAGTGTGTCCTGCATGTCACCGAATGCAGTTTAAAACTGTTTTGGCAAGATGTGCAGCTGTTGCGGGGGATGCTCGAAGTCACTCTGCTGAAAAATTGTGAGTGGTTGTTTGCACTTATCACGGTCCCGATTTGCTGAGTCTGCACTACATTTCACTAAATTGCATGGGATCCTAACTGGGAACTTCCTGGAATGCAGGTGTGGATGCTGGTGATGACAGATCCAAGCCGAGGCTTGGCCGTTTCAATCCACATGTGGTGTTGCTCAGTTCATGTTGCTCTAGTGCCGTGACGCAGGCCTTCATCCTTTCGCCGGAGAGAAGATTATTCCTCTCTGCCACGTTCTCACGCAGCAGAAGAGCTCTTGGAAATGATTGGAAGTGGGAAGACCAATGTGGCTCATGCGCAAAGTTTGGCAGCAGCAATGGTTCGCGATGGAATACCTCAAGAGGCCATTGCTGCTTTTGCAAGTTTGGGCTCCTTCGGAGCGCATGCTTCGAATGCTGAGCGAGACCTGCACACGTGGCTACGAGGCATTTATGGAGTGACTTTGGAACCATACTTCATAAGCTTGATGCTTGAAAGAGACGACATTGTTCAGGAGAACGACAAACCTTTAAAGGCGACGGTATCCACACGGATACCCGTGCTCCTGCCCCACGAGGTCTTTTCTGAGCTTCATTCTTCAAGCGACTATCAGGTTGTGGTGGGACAGAGAAAGAGACAGTTTCCTGTGTTTCCACGTCTGTGTGTGCGCTTTTGTTCTTATATGTGCGGTCTTGCGTCATAATGTATGAATGCTCCTGATCCCTGTCAGTTTGGTTTGAGCATGCTGGGGCAACAGACAGCGGCTGCCATCAAAGAGTTTTGGAAGCATTTGAAGCGGTTCTCGCCGGCAGAAGTGAAGGATCATCCGGCGCTGGAGGGCTCCGACCATGCCAAAATGGTACCGTTGCTAGTTCACTTTGACGGTGCAGAGATGTACAACAATGCTGAGTACAATATTTGGTCGTTTTCGAGTGCTATGTCATCTTTGCTGGATGTGGATTGCCTGGAAACACAATTTGCATGTTGCATCATTCCTCACAGAGCAATGGAAGAGAAGCAGGCCAGTGTGGGAATTCAAGGGCTTTCAGTCTTTCTGTGCATCTAGGTAAACATTCGAGTGCCTCATGCACAGAAAAGATTTTGCTTCCCAGGTGAAGGAACATGTTCATAAGGAAGTCGCGAGGCTCATGAGCTGGTCTTTCGAAATCCTTCAAGGCGGAAAGTTTCCTACGACTGGCTTCTACGGGGAAGAGTTTCCTCCTACGTCTTCCCGTGCGAGAACAAGTGGCAAGGCGTTGGCCGGTGAATGGAAGATTCTTGGGTTGCAGCTACATA
>CAJNJA010001826.1:7377-18303 GCA_905231915.1 Symbiodinium necroappetens | reverse complement strand
TAAGGGTTTAGGGTTGAGGGTTCGGGGTTCTGGGCTTTAGGGTTTTGGGTTTTGGCCCTTCGTGTGTCCGGTTCACTTGCGTTTGATGGCTCAGGCTTACAACTGTAGACCTTGCACCCTTCCAGAACTGCTTACAGTAAAACCCGACAGCCCTGAACCCTAAACCTTACACCCTCTAACCCTAAACCCGAAACCCCTCAACCCTATAAACCCCCTAAAGACACGGCTGGGATCTGAAGCCTGGAAAATGGGGCCCGAGGCCTCCATTGAGTCGAAAAGACTGTGCTACACGCCAGTTCAGGGTTTAGGGTTTAGGAGTTTTGGGGTTTAGGGGTTTCGGGTTTAGGGTTTAGGGGTTTAATGTAGGGGCCTGAATAATTATAGAAGTTTTGGGGGTTCCTTAGTACAAATAAGAAAGTATAATCGGCCCCAAATCCCCATTCTAGTTATTAAGGCCCATACATTAGGCTTCTGAGTAAGTTTATTTTTTTCCGGCACTATAATCCTTGGTTTAGGGTTTAGGGTTTAGGGTTTAGGGTTTAGGAATCCTAAAGGTTAACCTTTAGTTGCCCTGAGAAGTGGCCAACCAACTAGGCCATGGGCCGTGGGACTTGCAAGTCAATATATTTATTGAGCTGGGTTTTCAGGGCGTGCACCCAATGTTCGTTGCTTTTTGTAGCGCCTCAGATATAACCCTAGCATCGCGTTAGGGGCTTTACTAGAAAGTAGTATCGGGCTTGAATGAAAACTAAATGGTTGCTACATCGTGTGGGTCCGCTAAATATGTTTATAGAAATGGAAGAGGACAAAATCCCAGTCTAGATTTCAGGGCCCTATAGAAACCTGATGTGCCTCAAAGCCCTCCCATGTTAGGCTTCAGCACTGTGCCCTAAACCCTCCACCCTAAACCCTAGTTGAAGGCAGACCCCAAAGACCTAATCTTTGAGATCCTGTAATTGTTCCCGGCGACGTAGTAAATGTGCTTGGTTAAGGGTTTAGGGTTAGGTCTCGTGTTCAGGGCATTGGGTTTCTAGGAGGTGTCTGTGGGGTTTCTATACGTTTTCAGGATGCTTTCAGGAAAGCCATCTCCAACTCCTAACCGGAACTGTCCAAGAGCCCAGTAGCCCCTCATTACGGTTTAGGACACAGTGAGAAGCCTCTGCACCTGTTCTGATCTTTACTTCCGGATGTGTGTGGGTGTGTGCTTCTGTAATCTCAGCCATGTACTGTGTTCTGTTGCTCTTGGTGATCGTCAAGCAGGCTCGCTGGCCGCGGGTAGTGCGCTTTGGTGCTTGGGATGTGGGTGCAAGGGGTTGCGGCCTCTCGTTCGTCCCAACAAGGTTGAGATGTGGGTGGTCAGGGGTGAGGGGTGAACCTTGACAATCCGCTAGCCGACAAACACAAAGCCCCAAATTAAACCTAAACCGTGTACATATGACCACAAGGTTGTGCCTCAGGCAACTTCATTTGCATCCACAATCCACGTTCGGATCCATTAATTATTGTATGGTATTCTGCATCCCGAATCCACGTGCGGCTGCGTCAGCACACTCCAACAGGAAGAAGCAGAGGAAGTTGAGCTGCCATGCATGTTTAGCTATTTGGTAGGCTTGTGGAGACGGCAACTTTGGTTGGAGCAGGGGGCTGCTTGCTCCGGCATGGTGTTTTGTAAGATTTACATGGTAGCGGAGCGCTGATCTCCACGGCCTTTGTTGTGCACGGGGCTTAGTGCGAGTGCTGGTATCCGGCACCCCTATGCTCCAAGTAAGCGGAGCTGCCTGCAAGACGAATCAGTGGATAGCTAGGTCACGAGGGCAAAGGAATGACTTAGCAGCATAATGTGCAGCAGAATAGCCACGGACCCAGGACCGCAATGCAAGGACCAGCCATGCAAGGTGGCATTGGTCAGCATGACCCCTGAGGACAATTTTTTCGGAGAGCTCAGCGCATGTCTGTCCTGGTAACCCTCGTATCTCCGACAGCAGGCAGTTGTTCCGGAGGTGTTGTGCCGGGCACGTCAGCACGCACGGAGGGCACATGCTGAAGTTGTGGGTGGAACTGGTTTTGCAGACATTGATTCAAAGGGTCGTACCGTAGTTGTGAAGCCAAAACTGTCCAAGTATTGCAAAAAGATTTCAGTGAACAGCTGCTCAGAACCAGGAGACGGGCGCCGGAACTTCGGTAATTGGCAAGGTCCAGCTCCTCAGGCCTCCGAGGTTTGTTCCAGATGATGGTCGCTGGAGTTTGCCAGGCTAGGTGCACATGCAGGCCACGGGAAGAAGAGAGAGGTTGGTTGTTTCTCCGGCCAGAATGGCTGGGTTCCGCTTCACTCCATGCCAACACAATCTGGGTGACCAGGGACACTGAAACTCTAGGTTGGATGGACTACCTTACACAGCTTTATGGCATTGGCTGCGTTGGCTTCAACAGCACGTGTTGAGGAGATGGGCTCAGGCGCGCGATGGGACAAAGAGATAATAACTACAGCAACACTCCTCGCAACAGATCAGCAAGCACGTCCCATGCTAGCATGTTGATCACGTTCGTCTTTTTCTAAAGGGGTTGATGTTTTTGCACGGAGATGGCCTGCATAAGTGTGAGCTGTTGACTGCGGTGTTTGGAGTACAACGAGCGTGCAATCTTTCAGGCTCTCAGATTAAGTTGATGGCAAGGCTTTCTCGGCGTACCCAAGATGAAGCAAGTACCGGCGCCGTAGCGTCAGGTAACACTGCAAGCATCGGTTTCGAAGTCGTTTTGCGTTCGAGATTGCCTGGCGCTATGCCGACGAGTGTCGACAGGAGCGGGTTGGCAAGAGCGGATGGTGGCCAGCTGCTCATTTTGTTGATTTTTCTACCTGAACTTGCTCGGCAAATCTGCTTGTTGCATTCGCCATGCGGAGGGTTTCAACAATTCAAATCTAGAAAGTTTCTCAACCATCGCTTGCCGCCGGTGAGTTGCTCAGCACTGTCGGACCACTGTACTAGTACATGAGCACACCTCGTAGGGAGAACCTAAGGGTGAGGATTCAGGATGTGATTTCGGGTTAATTGGATTGTTTGATTCTTTGGATGTAGGTTCGTTGGAGCGTTGCGGATGCAGGACATGAGCTCCGGGTATATGACACCCGTTACGGTACGCTTTGGGGTGTTTGAAAGTCTTGCCGACGCTTTGGCCAGCAGTGCCACGCGACCGCTATGGAGTGCTACAGGAGGCCAAACCACAGCGCAAAGAAGTCATAGCGAAGAAGAGTCAGCAGGATGCAGAGGCGGAGCGGCAGCGCCAGAAGGAGGAGGCCCAGCGACAGGCAGGTGAGACAGGAAGAGACGAGAGGCCGAGGCCCAGAATAGGATGAAAGGGCGAAGAAGGAGCCAAGGCACAGAAGGAAGGCTTGGATGGGGGGTGTCGAGCTTGGAATGTCAGGATTAGGGTAGTGAGGTTTAGGGGATTTCGGGCGTTTAGGCTAGTCGGCTTGTCAGGGACCCTTCTTACGCGATATCGCTCGCCGCTGGCATCCACAGCGCCCGCGGCTCGCTCCAAGTTAGGGCGTGTAAGCTTGGAATGTAAGGCTTGGGTAGTGAGGTTTAGGGGATGATGTATGGAGGTTTAGGGTGGTCAGGAAGCTTTCTTTCGCGGTATCGCTCGCCGCTGGCATCCACAGCGCCCGCAGCTCGCTCCAGTTTAGGGCATATAGTTTTGGGATGCCCGGTTACGGGGAGGGATCCCGTCGTAGTAATTGTCAAGCTTTGTTGTTGGAGGGGCGCTGGGCTCTTGGACCCAATCCTGAAACCGCGTGTCAGTGTACCTTCAATGCTGAGCCCGAAGCATCAAACTATAAACCGTAAATCCCAATGCGGAGCGAAAGAGTTTGGTCGTAAGTAGTGGCCCCAAACAGTGAGTATCATCAAACCAGTTTATGTTTTACGGGAAGTGTGGTTGCTGGCATTACGGGGCTAGGTCCAGGTCCAGGTGAAGCCCCAAGCAAAACGCCTTTATGCAGTGTTTTGGCATGTTCAGGCTCGGGGGAGCGCAGCCGAAGAAGATGTTTAGGCTAGTTCAGGGTTAGTCATTTTAGGGTTTTCGCGGTTTTCCATGTTTCCACACATCATATTTGAGGAATGACTGCAACCCTTTCTGGCTGGGGATGCGCATGGTCTGGCCTCTGCAGCTGTTCTCAACCCCGAGACCATGATATCCGAGCTCCTTCATTAGAGAATAAACCCAAACTCAAGGCCAAGACCACCGGTTTGGGATTTCAAGCAGGCTTAGTTTGCTCCAGCATAGGGTTCGTGCAAGACAAGCTAAAATAGAGCAGCCTAAATCTTTGCCGTCGAAAACTGCGGAATGTTGCCAGATTCAGAAATGGTACTGTGAACTCGTGTGTGTAAAATATAATCCATCGAGTTTTTTGGTTCTTGATGCCACAGATCCCTCAAGCCTAGCAAGTTGTTAACCAGGAGCGTTCCCCCCCAAGACTAACCTAGACTAATACACCCATAATTTACAACCCCAACGCCAAATTCAAGGATTAGGCTATTTCCCCCCCCTTCCCCGCCCTTTCCCGGGCGATGCCGAAAAAGAAGCCCGACCATCTTTATGAGCGAGCGGGGACCTCATAGAGCCAGGTTGGGGGGGGTAAGGCATCAAGTGTTCTACACAGGTATTGTCAAGGGTTCATAATAAAGGTTTGTTACACGTTTCTTTTTCAGGACTCGGTAAAAGCTTTGTCTTCGGGTGTTGATGTGCCTCACTTCGGTTGGACGAACACCTCAGGTGTGGGACGGGCCCTTTGACCAAGAAGTGGTGCGGCAAGACTGTTCGAGGGTTTCGGGTTGCTTCAGAAGATTTGGAGTTTCTAGGTCGTTTGCCGTGACTCCCAGACATACGCAATATGGTGTCTTAAAAAAAAAGGGGCAATACCGCCCCTTTCCTAGACCTGCTATCAAAATGCTAGAAACGTTTTCGAAATCCTTCTCGAATTGTGAACGCCTCACACACAAAACAAAGTCAATGATAGTTTCATAACTCGAACCCTGTCATCTCTTGCGGCCTCAAGTCCCTTAATTCGAAGAGCCCGGAACCCTCAAAAAAAACAACCTTTGAATACATACACAATATTGAGTTGTAAACACAAAGCTGTACACCCGAAACGGCTCCAGAACAAGAGCGACCCTAGAACAGACATTCGCAGAAATTAAGCCCGCAGCTTTAGGTGACGCTTCTGGGCTCCGCTTCCCCCCTCCGCCTCGAACTTCCAGTTGGCCGTGGATCCCAGAAAGTTTGGGGACCGATGTAAAAGCTAAAGACTAAACCCTAAACCCTGAACCCCTAAGCCCTAAACCCTAAATCCTCTCAAAAGAAATCTGAACCCCTAACCCCTAAACCAAAAGCCCTGGGAGTATAGAGTTTTGGGGCCTGGCTTTGGGAATTCCGGAATTTCTTCAGGTAGCTGCTCTGACTAACTGCTTCTAGCATTCCCCTAAAAGTCCTGAAGCAGTTTTTCTAGAACATACACCAAGACTCGGTTCTAACCATCGAAGACTCCTATATGTTACAAGTACTTTATTCAGCGGCCCTTACAAGAAGGACTTGGGCGCATGATGTCAGACAGTGTAGTGAAAGATCAGGGCTTGGGGTTTGCAGGGTTGAGTCTTTCGAAGTTTCAGGATGTAATACTACAATGTACTTCCAAACCACACTCTGGTTTTAACTGAATTCTGCCATACCCAACCTTTAAACTTTTTGGGCTCTTCTAATTTAGTTGCAATCTGAAAGTTTGACATTGGGGAAGTAAGTTCAGGCCCTCCTTATGCAGTTGCTGGTTCACGTCTTGGCGCTTTAGCTCTGGGTGCTCCTTAGGAGCCCACCCAACTCCGAAAGGAAAACCCCTAGACCCCTAAACCCCTAAACCCCTAGATCCCTAAACCCTAAACCCCTAGACCCCTAAACCCTATTGCAAAGAGCCTCTGCAACCCTAAAGTCAACAGCCTGATACTAAGGCATAACGGTGGGAGAATGTCGCCTGGCTGTGGAGAGCAGTGGGGAGCCAAGCCTAGCAACGTTCGTTCAAGAAGGCTTCAGGGTGGTAGGGGGTGTAGTGCCTAGCGTTGGGGTGTTGTAGGGCTGAGTGTTTAGGGTTACAGGTTTAGGGTGTAAGTTTTTTTTTCGCAAACCCCTAAAAGTTGGAAACCGGATTAAGGACAATGAGTGCTGGGATTCCCTATACATGACTCTTAAGGGTTGGTTTCCAACGTTTGGGCTTCCACTGTATAGGCTGTATAGGGTTTAGAGTTTCACGGACCCTAGACCCTAAACCCTAAACCTCCCAAACCCCAAATCCTAAATCTTATAAGCCCTAAACCCTGAACCCTGAACCTTAAACCCTAAACCCTAAAAGCCCTAAGCCCTATAAACCCTACATTACGTAACAGCTGGTTCAAGCTTCCGAGGTTTCGGGATCGAGGGTTTGGGTGCTCCAAGGTTCTTTGGCCTACGGTGTCGGCTTATCGACTATATAGACCCTAAAGGAGGGCCTTAATGACTAGAATGGGGTTTTGGGGGAAGTTTTGGGGTTTGGGGTTTAGGGTTGAGGGGCCTTAGTAGTTAGAATAGGGTTTTGGGGGTATCTTATTCTAGAATTGTAGCAAGGAACCCCCCCCGAAACCCAGTTCTAATGATGAAAGCCCCTGCATTACACCCTAAGCCGCCAAGCCCCAAACAGCAGAGTCCCTACTAGAATCTTCCAGGAGAGGGGCAGATTTTTTCCTCAGCCTAAATTGGCCTAAATTTGGGTAGTTCTCTAATCCAGTTTAGGGTCCTTTTTAGAAGGGTGCCGTAGTATTCTGGGGACCCCCAAAAATCCGAAGCCTAGTTTAGAGAACGGCCCACATGCCTGGAGACAGGAATCCTCGGAAGCTTTCAATCCCACCTCTCCTACGGTTGATGATATAAATCCTGCATTACCCAATATAATAAGGAATATATCATAATTCAAAGACTTTTGGGTCCTTCAGGTAGTGCAGGATGTTTACCATCAACAGTAGGTAGTTTTTGTAAGCCCCCTGGGTTCTATGTTAGTTTGTTCTCATGGCCTGTCATGGGTATGGAAGGGTACGGCCTCTCCCATGAAGCGAAAGCTGCTCTTCTTTGCGACGCATGGAGTGGCACGTTTGCAAATTCCAAAGGTGAAGATCGGCGAAGAGCTTGCTGGTACGAGACGCACAACGTCGTGCCACCCCGCATGGCCAGCCCGTAGATCAGCTGCATTCCATGTTTCGCCGGAAATCAGACGGAGGAACGTGTGCAGCATGCATGCAGACTTGAGGAGCCGACCCCGTGTTTTGGACTGCTTACTATAAGGAGTCTAGGGTGTTCGCTTGCGGAGGTTTAGGTGAAAGGGGACCCTTCTTAACTCTTAACCCTACTTCTGGCTCTCTTTATTTAGAGGCTGAGTAGGTAACCGTTAACCTTTTGGGGTGTCTGAGATTTCAAACCGCCGAAGCTGTGAAGGAAAACGCGCAAATGGGTAGTTCTCTAAATTAGGGTTTCGGGTCTCAGGGTTTAGGGCTTTGGGTTTAGGCTTTAGAGCTTAGGGCTTAGGGTTCAGGTTAGGGTTTAGGAAGGTAGTTCTCTAAAAGGGACCCTAGGAGGGTGCCGTACTCTATTGGGACCCCAAAGGGGCCCTAGTTTCGAGAACTACCCACATGTCGGGAAAACTCTAGCCGCAAGGAGCTTCTCGTCATGAATCCCGGAATCAGTGAACTCCTAAACCCTATAACCCGAAACCCTAAACCCTAAAACCCTAAGAACCTTAAACCCTAAAACCCTAAGTACCCTAAACCCTAAAGCCCTGAACCCTAAGGCCCGAAACCCTAAAAACCGACATCCGCCAGCTGCGCGCAACCAAAACCGTAAAAGACAGCAGAAGGGTTTAGGGTGGGGGTTTTGGGGTTTTAGGGTTTAGGGTCCTTAGGGTTTTAGGCTTTAGGGTTTTAGGGTTTCGGGCTTAGGGTTTGTGTTTCAGGTTTAGGGTTCTTGGGTTTTAGGTTTGGGGTTTTAGGTTTTTAAGCGCAGCGGCCCCCCTGACTCCAAGCCACCAGCCACTGCACGGCTTCGGTTTTGCGACACCCTAAGCCCTGAACACCTAAACCCCAAAACGCCAGAACTAGTTAACCCTGAGCACCCTAAACCCCAAACCCTTATACACCCTGAACCCTTATAAACCCTGAACCCCTAAACCCCTAAACCCTAAGCCCTAAACCCCTAAAGCCCTTATAAACCCCTAAACCCCAAAACCCTTAAACTCCTCTAAACCCCTCTAAACCCCTAAAAACCCCTAAACGACCTCCCAACCAAAATAAGCCCCGAAACTAAACTCCTGTTAAACCCCTTATAAACCCCCTAAACCCCTAAAACCCCCCAAACGACCTCCCAACCAAAACTAGGACCCAGAGTAGGCCCTTATTCCCTTTTTTAGGGTTCAGGTTCCCTTATAACTTATAAAGTCCTTTAAACCAAGAAGGGCACCCTTTTTATTCCTAGGTTTCTTTTGGGTCTAGAAAATACCCATAGGCTCCTTAGTAGTTCCTTTTTGGGACTACCTTAAAGGATTCTGAATATGAACCATAAAAAGGAACTACTCAGGAGCCTATGGGTAAAACCCTAAACCCTAAACCCTAAAACCCTAAACCCTGAGCCTATGGGTAAGCCCCAAAAAAACCGATGAGGTTGGGGCTGGCCCAGCACGCGCCTCCTCCTCTTCGGGCCGGATTCCGCCCTGTTCCTCGGCTCTTTTGAATTTCTGTTTAGGGCTTTAGGGGTTTAGGGTTTAGGGTTGAGTTTTAGGGGTTGAGGGGTTAGGGGTTTAGGGTTTTGGGGGTTTGGGGGGTTTTGGGGGTTTTGGGTTTAGGGTTTAGGGTTTAGGCGGGTTTAGGGTTTAGTTCTGGTCTCTCTGTCTTGAAGGCTTGTGGTGGGTCTTTCTTTGGACTTTGGTTTATGTTCAGGTTTTCGAGCGCGGTGTGCAGGATTCTAGGGGTTTTGCAGGG
Organism: Symbiodinium necroappetens; assembly: GCA_905231915.1. Lineage (NCBI taxonomy): Eukaryota > Dinophyceae > Suessiales > Symbiodiniaceae > Symbiodinium > Symbiodinium necroappetens. Next base: position 9,262 of record CAJNJA010001826.1, on the reverse strand, counting down.
CTTGTAAGAAGTTGCTGAAGGGTTCAGGGGGGTTCGGGGCTTTGTGGTTCTATGTGGCTTTAAGGCAACCCTTAACCCTAAACCCTACCTTAAACCTTGAATTGTTGAGGGGCTTCTGGGGTTTTCGAATTAAGGTAGCGTTTAACAACTTCCTGTGTCATGTAGGCGTCCTCATAATCATGTAGAGGTTTTGTGCAGGGTTTAGGGTTTAGCGTTTAGGAGATGAGACAGCTTCAGGACGTCCAGCAGCTGAAGAACCTAAACCCTAAACCCTGGGGTGCTCCTAAAAAACCTTAGATCCTAATGCCCTAAACCCTAAATGCGGGGAACCCTAAGCCCGAAACCCTATACTTCGTGGCCTGAACGTTCAGTTTCTTAGAAAGCCCTGACGCTTGAGAAGCTTGAAGCCCTTGCTTTCGGTAGCAGGTTAACTGCAAAACACCTTAACTATGAATTTTGCATGACCCAGAGAGCCCAAGACCCCTTAATTAAGGAATATACCTTAAATCATCATGTTAGGCCGCTATAACTTAAGGTACATTCCTTAATTAAGAGGCAATGATTGGGCTCTCTGGGGATGAGAGGGAGAGATCTTTAGTAGCCTAAGCAATCGACCCTGAAGTGGGATCCCAAAACCAGTGTGCAAGAACCCTTGAAATTGTTATTTTAAAGCCGTGTAACATCTAGGACATTTTCAGGTGGGTAGTTACCGTTATAGGAGCCTTATAGAAGGTCTATATACTTTATGGAAGCCTTATAGAGGCCCCTATATACCCTAAACTCCCCACCTGTAGTTTCCTTGAATAACAGCTTCTGAATCAGGCTCTGGGACGACTTGCAGCCACTCTTCGGCGGCCCCTCCTCTGCAACAAAAGGGCTTCGGCTTTTCAGGGCTTACAGGGTTTAAGGCTTAGGATGCTGGGTTTTGGGGTTTAGGGTTTGGGGGTTTAGGGGTTGCGGCTTTTCAGGGTTTACAGGGTGTAAGGTTTAGGATACAGGGTTTTAGGGTTTAGGGTTTGGGGGTTTAGGGGCTTAGGCTTCAGGGTTTACAGGGTTTAGAATGGCGGGCGTGTGGAGTTCAGGTTCAGTCTAGAGCCCCCCCGGGGGTTCGCCTCCTTGGCATTTGTCAGGCTTCCCAACAGAAGTGAGAGGTTAGGGGTTTAGGGCTTTAGGGGTTTAGGGTTTTAGGGGTTTAGGGGTTTAGGGGTTTAGGGGTTCGGACTCGTAGGCACTTAAGCCCCGAACCCTCAGTCTTTGAGCTTTATGGAAGGTCTATATACCTTATAGGAGCCGTATAGAAGCCCTATATACCCTAAACTCCCCACCTGTTGCTTCCTTCAACTCAGCGGGCTTCCCTTCCCTGCTAGCCTGCAGGCCTACGGCGTTGAAGCCTAGCATTGACACCCGTGCACCACACAGCAAGTCTGAATCCCCGAAAGCCAGGCAGAGTCTAGAGATACGGCTGATGATATAAATCCAGCGTTTAAAGGTAATGCAGGATTTATATCATCAACCCCTTATATATACTTATATGACAGTATACCCCGACACCCTGTTGTGGTTGCCATGAATACGCCCTCCATCCCCCATCGAAGCCTCCTCGAGAGACTACTGGTGGAAGCACAGAACCGTTAAAGAACTCACAACCTGCGGCTCCAAGTGCGGAGTCCAAAAATTTCGGGCCTTAGAGCCTTAGGGTTTAGGGTTTAAGGGTCTAGGGTTTTAGGTTTCTAAGATATAATTTCATTAGTCAAAGCCCTGCCATTGAGTTTTTCCGCAAGAACCCCATAAACAAAGGGAGCCCCAGGCCTAGACCCGAAACCCTAGCACCTCATACCCCAAAACCCCTAAACCCTTAACCCCTAAACCCTAAATTACCCTAAAC
>CAJNJA010001815.1:0-16295 GCA_905231915.1 Symbiodinium necroappetens | reverse complement strand
TATATATATATCATAGATATATATATATATAGAGTTCCTTGAAAAGGTAGGTGTTTTGGGCCACAGGTGTAACCCTCGGATTCACCCCAAACCCCAAAGTCCTAGATTGCCGGAACCCTACGAGCCCCTCGACTACTTGAGACCCTCGAGTGCCCTCTACAACCCCTATATTCTTAGCATCAGAATAGCCCGAAAGCCTTCTATGATAGGGTCTTTGGGCCCAAAGGGCTTGAAATTCTGAGTCCTTTGAGGGTAAGGGTATATTTCTTGTTTGATCAACACCTGTACCCATGCTTTAGCGCCCACTAGAAGTTCTATCAACATCGGGGGAAACTCCAGCCCGAAACCTCCCCCACCCCTAAACCCTGAACCCTAAACCCTGAACCCTGAAAAGTTAAACCCTAAAGCCTATAGAGCCTAAGCCGTAAGCCTCAACCCTAAACACTGCCCTAAACCCTGAACCCTTTAACCCGAAGGCCTAAACCTGAGCCCTAAATACTGGCCGCGCACGTTCCAGGCCTTGGGAGCCCTGGTTTTCGTAGGCACACTGAGACTCCCAAGCCCTTTTACCTAGACCCTCCATCTACCTAAACCCTTAAATGTAGTACCTTTTTTTGGTTACCTTAGTTTCTTAGTATAGGATCCTAACTATAAAGTAGGTCATCCAATAAAAGGTACTACATTTAAGGGTCTAGGTACTTGGAGGTCCAGGAAACTTAGTAAGTCGGGAAAAGTAGGGCTATAATTAGGGTAGCTCCATTTAGGGTACTTATGACTCTACTTATAACCCACTTACTAAGTCCCCAGGGCCTCCATCTACCCTCTTCTAGACCCCGAAGTGCCCCTTATTTTGGGACCAGATACCCCTATTTGATGGTACAAGGAGGGTCCTGGTAGGAAGCAGTCCTCTCTCTGGGTCCTTGTTGGATACATTTTTTTTACACTTTTGGTTATAATAAACCCAATAATGACTCCAAATGATCATATTTCAATATATCCCAACAGAGAACCAGCTCCGGAGGTTTAGGGTTCCGAAATGGTTGAGGGCTTTTCGGGTTCTAGACTTCCTTTCAGGTTTGGTGCATGAGGTTTAGGGCTTAGGGGTCTGTACAAGGTCTAGGGCCTAGGGCTTAGCACCTATAAGCTCCTTAAAACGTGCAGCTGACGAGTGCTGTGGATCCAGCAAACAGGGGCCTTAATCATTAGAATTGGGTTTTGGGGGTAGATTATACTATAATGAGAATAAGGAGCCCCCAAAATAGTATTGGTAATCATATAGGCCCCTATATATGAGCCTGAAACTTGACGGACTGCAAAATCTTGAGGGTGTGGGGATGCAAGTGTACCTCAAATCATGATGGGCACCCCTCTGTAGTTTGAAGTCTACCTAAGCGAGGCAATGTGCCCTCTCCAAAAAGGGATATGGCCCAAACAGATAGGTAAGTCGGCCCATCCCCCTTTCTTAAGGTACCCTGAACCCTACCCTGCCTTTGTGACTCCAGGTATTCCTTGGAGGAGGAGCCGGCCAGCGTCCGGTCCCTTGGAAAGGAACCCAAGAGGCCAACAAACCTTAAGACAGAAACCGGACACAAAATATCAAGACTACGGTTGATGACGTAAATCCTGCATTACCCATAACAAGGAATGTACCATAATTTCCATAGTTTAGGGTCCTGAAGGTAATGCAGGATAATAGATTATCAACGGTATATTTCCTATTCTCGTTATGCTATTGCATAGAAGCATACTGCAAAGCCTTGGCATGATTACCATAACTATATCTTCGGCTTCCGAGTAAGAGCAGACACAGTGTAGGTATACCCCCCAACCCTCTTCTAACACTCCGCTGTTTGCAGCTTGGGGCCGGGGAGGGCTTATACTTTGCCCACGTCCCCCCGAAATAAAGTGCAGGGCTTAGGGCTTAGGGTTTAGGGTTTAGGAGGGGGCTTAGCAGAGGGTACATGGAGATTCACACTAAATAGGAAATTAGAGCAGGGTTGGGGAGGGGGGGGGGGGTGTTACTATATCAGGCTATGAAACTTTGACAAGTTTACTGATATGTACAAGGGGGAATCTCGTTATCAGAAGGACTTCCCTTTTTTTTTGACAGACAACTTGGCAAAGCCATCTTAGCGTAACTCAATAAGCAGCACAGCCTCTCGCTGCCCTCGCCCATGCTGCATTTCGGGAGTGCATCTTCAAATGCAAGCCACATCGACATAACCAACCAGCACGGGAACTAACGAAGTGAAAGTCATGCGTACGGTGCACTCCAAACTGGAGGAGATCAAGCATGGACGATGGGCATGGTTGTCGTGCCAGTTCACTAAGCCTAGTCTTAAGAGAACTCGAACGAAGTCGCAACCCGCATCTAACACACCAGGCAGCGCTGTCATGACAACCTAGGGCCCAAGCATGGTGTGGGTGTGTTACCCGCAAGTGCTGCATAAACTCGCGTTTTGTGGCAGGTTTCGGCCCAAACACGCGCGGTGTTGCTAAAAGGGTGACGTCCAAAATGGTTCGGATTCGCGGTAGCAGGTGCTTTTGAATAGCGAGCAATCTGTTGTCGGTCCACCGGTTTATGTCGCCCCAAGTTCTGTACGTAGCCTGTCTACTGAGCCATTTGACTCGCTCTTCTGCAGCTGAATCAGCATGGAAGTTGGCCGAGTGGGCCCAATCCATGTCACTCCCGAACTGTTGGCGAAAGGCATCAAGACTAAGATGGGAGTTCACCCAAACAGGCATAACCCGCCTGTCAGAGTGCGCCGCAACCTTTAACCAAAGATCAGAGTGAAGAGTACGCGTCTTCAATCGTCTGAGCCCAATGATCTTACGAAAGCTTTTGACAGTAACGAGGGAATCACAGCTGACATGCACGTCACCACGGGTACTATCAAGCAGGGCAACTAAGGCCTGCAGCTCAGCCCTGGGAACAGTTTGCTTGGGCCCCTTCAGGAAGCCCCCTCGGGTACCCAAGCATTCCCAAGTCCCGTCATGGCTCAACCTGACTACGGAAATGCCCCAACTGCAAAGTCTACATCGTTTATCCCGTGTGTTTGGGCCACCACTGCCATCAGTGCCATAATGAAAGCCTTCAGCGTCCAGGCAGTCAGCAAGAGCCCAAAGCCCAGTGGCATGTTGTTGCGTTTCTAGATTACTACGAGTAGTGGCGCGGAGGTGGGTCCAGGAGTTTGGGGTGATGGTTCTATGCCAAAAACAGTGTTGCTCAGGTTTGTGGATGTTCGCCAGCCAATCGGATGGAGTTCGGTTGTGTTGTTTGGTAAGGACGGGGCAGGTCCAAAGCAAGTGTTGTAATGACGGCACTTCGCAATCGCACCACGGGCAAGTGGAAAGCAAATGATTTTCTAAGCAAGGTATGCTGCCCTGAACTAAGGAGTTCAGAGCTCGAATGTCCTTGAAATCCGTGAGTTGCTTTAAATGTTTACGGGTGACGGTCAAGTCACCGCCCCCTTCGAGTCCTAAGCCTCCTGGGTGTCGACTAGCTTGGGTCCACAATGCGGTTTCCTGCGCTTCGACAAGATGAAAACAAATCTGAGACTGAATCAAGGGAGAGTGAAGGTCAAGAGTGTGCGAGTGCCCTTGGGGGTCATACCAAACATCAAGGTCCGGCGCATGCCACTGAAGGTCCAGGAGCCTACAAATCAGGGAGGTCATGGGGCCCCTAGCATAGTGCCAGTAACGCTGTTTGCCAGCAAGCTTCTGAAAAGCCAGTCGCCATGATTTTCTTAAATGTTCAATCCATCTTGGTTGGATGCACGAGACAACATCAAAGAACCCGCTGACCTGTTGGAGAAGGGTTTTGTGAGCAGGATCAACAGTCTTATCAGCAAACAGCCTCCAACCAGTGGTCAAACAACCCAACCTATGAGAAAACCCTCCTTTGCGCGCGACTCTCTGGCGATATGTATGCAGTGAGGTGGCCGATATACCAACACCTTGCACACCCCACAACCCACTAGCCAAAACGTTAGTTTGCACAAGATTCCTACGGAGCTTCCGGGGAGTTTGACTAATACGGGCAGCGCGTTTGAGGCTCTTGGTAAGGCGCATCTTACTAGTAGCTAAACGACGCAAACGACCTCCACAGTTGTCGATTCCCAAATCCCGAATACAATCTAACACTTTGGGAAAGATCATTCCAGGGAAATGCTGGTGCAAGTAGTGTCGCAACATTCTACGAAGGGAGGCATGACTACAAAGAAATCCCGATTTCTTGGTGTTAATCGTCAAGTTCAGGCGTTGCAGCATGCGGGAGAGTTTCAGATACAAGGAGACAACATCCTGAACCAGGACCTCGGGATCGGGACCGCATCTGTCAAACGAAAGGTCGTCCAACCAGCTGGAAACGTCAAAGTCAGGGTAGGTGTCACAAATGGTGCGAAGAACTTCATACAGATAAGCCTTAGCGAGAGCAACTGAACTAGGACACCCTTGGAGTATGCTGTATCTTGGGTGAATGGGTCGTGAGGCCTGGTTTTCCGAAATCAAGACCCTTGGGCTACCATGTATGATTAAAGCAAGCAATAACGGCAAAGCAGGATAGTCAAGATCAAGCGCTAATTCGATTAACATGTCACGGTCTATCGAGTCAAAGCATTTGTTGAGGTCAAGCAGCAAGGTGATTTGAAATTGTTGCTGGTAGATCATCAGCTCCCCGCGAAGGAGGCGTCCTAGAACCCGATCAAAAATACTACCCCCGGGAATCGCAGCGTCCCATGGGGAACGGATTGAGATTTCGCTAACCCAACGTTCAATCAAATGGGCTCGCATGCGCATGTAGACACGATATATGTATGACGTGAGGCTGATGGGTCTCTCCGTTTCAGTGTTTTTCGGCAATAAAGCAACGATAACAAATTTCACTCCTTCAGGCCAATCTAACTCTCTCTCAACAGTCCGATACAGCCAGCTAAGACCGCTGAGCGCTTCCTCAGGAAGTGCCCTCAGCGTTTCATGAGTCCATCCGTCCCCGCCCCCTTTCTTGTGTCTAAGATGCTTGAGAGTGTGCTGGATCTGCTTGGAGGAGATGGGCTTCAACCCTTCAGCTTGCATTCTGGCAAGGTGGATCAATCGTTTACTGAAAAAGCGGTCATAAGTGATTTCCTTCCAAACATCAGCCCAGTAGTCACGTCGAGCCTCTGGTCGGCGTTCAATATCTAAGTGAGTAAACGGACGGACTGACACGGCTTCGTTCCTCTTCAAGTGTTTGTGAGCCTCGCCAAGTTTGTTGAGTTTGTGTTGCATGTCTTTGCGTCGGACGTAATGGGCCACATTGACAGCATGCCTACAACGCAACTGCAAGGTGTGCAGAAGATTACTCAGCATCAGGTCACGCAAATCGGATAACTGACACAGAACTCGTCTAAGACCCTTGCGGCTAAAGGAGTGTGGGTCTTCAAATACCGGGTAACTATCCTCAACGGGCGGACAAGCTTCATCATGCATCAACCCCCAAAACTCATCTAATCGATTAGTCATCTCAGCGATCTTTCTTTCAAGAAGAGCTTTGTGCGAGCTGGAAACACTACCTAAACGACTCCAATCCTTGACAAGACGGTTCAAAGTATGCCAAAACCAAACGGTAGATTCTTTGTGGAAGCTGTCAACAGGACGGGTATCAATGCGGTTAGCCATCATGAGCTCTGGTTTCATGCCTAAACCCTGAACTGAACCCTCGGACGTGTTTCTAAGATATTTCTCCGCCTGTGCGCACCACTGTGCGTATCCTGCATCGAGGCCCCGCTCGTTAGTGCGTGAATCGAATGAATGCCACGGTGGGCGGGGACCCGGCTGCAGGGGCACAGTCACTTGACGCAGCGTGGGTATTTGAGCAACTAACGCTTGCATGTTGAAGGTCAGAATGAGGCCGTAATGGGGTTTCCATGGGACTTTAATCTCCGGCTGGATGTTGAGGATGCCAGTCAAAGTGTTGGAAACAACCGCATAATCAATGATCGATCCCGTGGCGATCGTGGGTTCACTAGTATGGACTATTTGCCCTCCTACTATGCGCGGCCACCCCGTGGCCATAAACTCAGCAGGATCGCAGTTGAAGTCTGCTACAAGAACCCAGGGCCCAGCAAGCGACATGATGTACGAGCCGATTTCGATTTGCATCGTCTTGTGCTCGGGAGCATGTACACCATCACATGGGAAGTACGCCACCATAATCGTCAAGTCAAACCCTTTGAACCTAATGATTTTGCTAAGCCATCTCGAATTGCCTACTGGCTGAGGGCGGCCTCCAAGGTATTTCTTGGAGGCCAGAGCGATTCCGCAACTAGGGCCGCCATTCTTGTGCACTGCCGCATGACAAGCTACATGAAAACCAGCGTTTGACAACAGGTGCTCCAAAGATTCAGTGTCGGTTTGTCTGTGTTCGGTTAAAAGTATGGCATGAAACCGCGAATCCTGAAAGTATTCCTGTACATGCGGTGGCCATGAAGTGATGTTCGCGTAGAACATGGAAAAATTTTGTCTGGTCGGTGGGGTCTGGTCCTTCTGCAGGGTTTGCAGAGGCTCTAAATTACCCGCCGATCGCGAGACGCGTTGTGAAGCAACACGGTCTGGGACCCAAGTGCTGGGCAGGGTGCTGTAAAAAGGGGGGGCTGCAGCAGCAGCCTTAAAGTGGGCGCTTGTGCAGCCGTGATTCGGGCTAAAGATCATGTGCAGGGTCTTCGGCTCCGGCCTGTTCCCAATCCTGTGCGTTGCCTTCGCGGTGTGCTTCGTCAGGCCGGCACTGTTTCCGTCGTTTCCCCCAGTTTGTGCGGAAGTCAGCATCGTCCAACAATGCAGCGAAGCGAGTGCGGTGTTGCTCGGATAGCGTGCCTCCGACTTCTTCAAGTAGGGCTCGAAGCTTGGGCACATCCCCGAGTATTTCGGCATCATTCGCGGTGATCCCTTGGAATCGGGGTGTGGCGGGTTCCAAAAGTTCGCTCTTGATGACATGTGTACCATAAGCGGTGGTTGCTTCACGTAGTGTGTCTGCGGCTTGTTCGAGCTCGGTGTCCAAGTCCTGGAGTTTGTCTTCAAGTTCCGAAACTTTTTCTTTCGCTTTGACCAAGTTTTGCTCCATGACATGCCTGCGATTTCCCAGTCGTCTGACGGTAGCCTGAGCCTCCTTGAGACACAGCTGTACAGTCTTGGCTGGGTTACGCTGTGCTGCCATGCGGTCCATGCCTTGTTGGAGTTCATTGCAAAGATCTTCACTGCCCGGGGCATAGGTACGCAGGATCTGCATGGTGAGGTCTGTCCAAGTACGCAGGGCTTGCGGATTGTTTTGTAAGGCAGTACTAACTTCGTCCACAAACGGGAGGTTGCCCTCGATGTCCATGTCGTTGGGGGGGTCGTCTCGTTGAAGGAGGGTTCGGAGAGTGTCCCGGATGTGCATGCGGCTTCTTGGAGGATCCATGTGGTTGGAGTCGTTGTCGTGAGCTTGGTGCATGAACCTCTGTGTGGTTTTGGTTGTGCTACGGGGTGGCCAACAACCGTACACATCGTGGAAGAAGTGCACGTTCTCAGTGGACCATGGCGTTCCACACTTGTTGCATGCGCACTGCCGGTGCATGCGATTGATCCAAAACCACTGTTGGCAATGGTGACAAGTAATGTATCGATTGTGTCCCTGACGGTTTGGGTTGCCACTCCATTCGTTACCAAAGCTGCTGTAAGCATACTGATGGCGAGCTGAAAAGCGCGTGCCGGGATTCCACAAAGTCTCTGACCAACGACCCGCTTGGGAGCGTTCACGCCAGGGTGGGAGGGCACGTGTGTCTCGTCTTCGAACATACATGGCATCTACTGGGATGGTCTCTACTCAGTCTTTATCCGTCTCGAGCCCCACTCTCCTCCAGAAGGACTTCCCTACACCTTAGCTCTAACCCTAAGCCCTGAAAATGCCCTCAACCCTAAAACCTAAACCCTGAACCCTAAACCCCAAACCCCTAAACCATAAACCCCTAAACCCTAAACCCTAACGTCTCTGAGCTTTAGTCCCCAAAGGATGTTTTTGTTGGCCTCTTGGGCTAGACCCAACGCTTTCGAGTCCAGCAAAAAAGGGCGCGCGGTAGACTTCCTGGGAAGCCTCAAACCCTAAACCCCTAATAGCCCTGCAGGGGTTTTAGGGTATAGGGCTTACGATAAACTCAAAACTAAACCCTAAACCCCAAAGCCCTAAACCCTAAACCCCAAAACTATAAACTTAAAAGATTAAGGCTTTGAGATTTCAGGGCAGAGGTGCTGGCTTTGACGTGGAGGAGTGGTCCCGGAAAGTTCGTTGATGACCTGATCCCGAAACCGATCCTAGCTTTGTCAGTAGAACCCTTTTGCCCTTTTTATTTGGGGGTCTCCTTATTGAAGCCGAGTATTGGGAAAAGGGTACCCTTATTGTTAAGGGGTTACCGGGGAACCTAGGATCAAGGATACTGGGGGGACCGACGAAGCAGCCGCAAGTTCAACGGCAGTCTCGGAGTAAGTAGTGATGGTATCTTGTTTATAGTCTCACGATCTTTGCAGTAATATCGTCCATCAAAGAGAAGGAACATCTTCCCAGAAGCCCTAAACCGTAAACCCTTTTTAAGCACCACGCCTTCTACACTAGAACCTTTATAGAAGACCCAGGGCGCCCCGTCCCTTCAACAGCCGCCTAAGTCCCATAGGGTGAACACCGGTAGGTTTCCTGAGGTTTGGGGTTTAGGGTTCAGGCCTCAGGGTTTAGGGTTTTTGGGGTCTAGGGTTTAGGGAGGGTTTAGGGTTTAGGGCGTTTAGGTTCAGGTTTTTGGGTTTAGAGTTAGGGTTTAGGGTTTAGGGTCTCTGCGCCTTAGCGCAGGGTTTCGACATGAGAAATGGAGTTCTGTAGTCAGCTGATGTAGGGGTCGCAACCATTTGTAGTATGATTCCCTTGTAGCAAGTAGTCCCTACTGTGCCTATAGGTTTATGGACCTTAGACCCTATTCGAAGAATAAATTCAAGCCCTGCTATGACTTTATCAATGAACCTCTGAAACTCGAGCCCAGAACTTCAGAAATCCAGGGGTATAGGGCAGACAATATCGCTACGGTTCGGGGTTAGCTTTTGGCGTTCGTTTGCGTAGTACAACTTGTACCAGCAGACATCAGTCGGGCCCGGTCAACACAACGAGGTCTCATGATGTGTTTCTTGTTGATTGTTCCTCCCCACATCAGCGACTAGTGCGCTTCAAACACCCAACAACCAAATTAAGCCTTATTGAACCCTGAAACCCCGAACCACAACTCTAAACTTAACAACTAAACGGGAGAAACTTTTTTAACCCATGAAAGGAGCACTGAAACCCTGTCCTAAGAATATGAAGCATCGCATTCCTGCAGCATTCCTGCATGGAACCCGGAAAGCCGTCGCGATGACAATGCTTCTCTACCACAGAACAGACCCGAGAGGTGTCAAGGTCTCTAGCACTTTAGGATATGGCTTTCATAATTTAGGGTTTAGCTGTACTACAAGGGGCCTTATAGTTACCTATGCTACTTTGGGGGTTCCTTATTATTGTGACAGCGAGTCTAATTCTTCAGGCCCCCCCCCCCCCACATTCTAGGCATGAGGCTTGGGGTGCAAGATTGAGGCTTGCATGGTTTAGGGTTTCGGCTGTCGGTCTAGGACATTTTCAGGTGGGTACTTACCGTGATAGGAGCCTTATAGAAGGGTCCACAAACCCTAAACTCCCCACCTGCAGTTGACTTTAAGTAAGGTTCCAGTCATACAGGGCCTGGACTGTGTTTCGAAGGCTCAAGGTTGGCTGCCTCAGGGTCTTAAGGCTTCGAGGTATACTGTTAACCCGGAACAATTGCCCATCATAGCATCGCTACCTGCAGCTATACCAGGATGATGTGGCCATCCAATGCAGCTGGTATCGCTAATCTTCTCCGCTGTTCATGCTCTCATTATGTTTATTCCTTTTACTGGTAGTCCCTCAATTTGGCCCAGAGACTCCAATATCCCTTAATTAAGGTATATACCTTAAATCGTATTCGGGTTCCCATTATAATTTAAGGTATATATTCCCTAATTAAGGGAACTATAAATAAAACCCTATAAAGCCCTAATTAATTAAGGGATATTGGAGTCTCTGGGTTGGTCTGTAGCAGTGCTTTCGCTCCCTTGCGGCTGCCGGGGTGCGGCTGCGCCAGCTGGGCGGTACAGAGCTCAGGCCCTGACGCGTCCTTTCGCTTGCGAGATGCCTGCTTAGGGCTTGGGCGGTTTAGGTTCTAGGGTTTATGGCTTGGGGTTTAGGTTTTTAGAGTTTAGGGCTTGGGGTTTGGATTTTAGGGTTTGGGCGGTGTAGGACTTGGGGTTTAGGGTTTAGGCGGGTTAGGGCTTGGGGTTTAGGGTTTAGGCTTTAGGGTTTAGGGCTTGGGGTTTAGGGTTTAGGACTTGGGGTTTAGGCTCTAGTCTAGGGTTGAGGCACGGTGAAGATATCTTTGACGACGCCAGATGAATCAGAATGTGATGTCTCATCATAGAGGATGCCTCGATGAAACTTGTGCAGATGGTTGTGTTTCTATATCTGTCTATATATATATACATATCTATCTATCTATCTATCTATCTATCTATCTATCTATCTATCCATAAACATACATATGTATATATATATACACACACACATGTGTGTGTGTGAGTGTGTGTGCCCGGGTGGGTAGTGTGTGTGCTCATACATACACAGGCCACGTAAATTCATAAAGACAGGTAAGCAGATCCATCCATCCATGGATGCATACAGAAGTATATGCATACACATACAGTCCACAATGCATTGTGCTACTTCATATTATCGTGTCCTGGAAGTCTGAACTGCAGGATGTTCAGTAACACGGCGCTGCGGCGGCTTCCAACGACTTGCTGATAGCTCGCTGTCTCACGGGTCTGTGCCACAGCGTCCTACCGTAAACCTTGCACCCTAAGCCCTTAACGCCAAATCCCTAGACCCTATACGCAATGAATTCCTTTCCAAACCTATAAGACTCCCAAACGGTTTAGGGTTTAGGGCCCTAATCCCTTAACGCCAAATCCCCAGACCCTATACCCAAAAACCGTCCTTTCCAAACCTATACGGCTCCCATACACGGCATCCTGCGCTCCGCCCGACACGCCGCTACGGCCCTGCTCAAAGGAAGGTCGACTCTCAAAACAGCCGCAGACCAAACAGCAAACTGTGACAGAGCAAGCTTTGCGGAGCACGCTGCTATAGATTTAGGACTTTCGCCCAAGAAGACAACAAAACAAACTTGGGGTGTTAGGGTTTTTCTGTGGGGAATCAGGGTGGCTGGCAATGTAACTGTGGTTCAGTGTTGCCCTTACCCTCAAAGGACTCATATGTTGAGGCTTCTGGGCCCAAAGACCCTATTTAGACAAGGCTTTTGGGCTATTTTTGATGCTAAGGGTCCCTAAACCCTAAATCCTAAGCCCTAAATCCCCAACCCTAAACCCTTGTTGAGTTTGGGGGTCCAGTCCTTGCCTGGCCTCGTTTGGCCCAGACACTGCCTGTTGCCTGTGAAACGACAGCGGACCATTGACATGTCGCAGAATCAGCGGAATCGGGCAGAGGCTGAGGGGCTGATGGTTCAAGGGTTATGGTGGTACTGGGGATCCTTCTTAACCCTACTTATGGCTCTCTTAAACGGGAAATTATTGGGGTTGATTGTTTAAGGTTATGGTGATAATTAGCTTTTCCTAGGTAGTGTTAGGGAGATCCCTTAACGGGGACCCTTCTTAAACCCTACTTATGGCTCTCTTAAAAGGGACCTTACTGAGAGGGTCTATATCCCCAAGGGCCCCCCGTAGTCCTAACTCCTAAGTTTTTTTATATAACCCTAAACTCTAAACCCTATAGGGTTACGGCTTCTGAGTTTAGGTGTTGGGGGGGCTCAGAGGCCGAGCAATTGACGTTGAGTGGGCATATTGGCTAGTACGGCTAGGAGGACTAGGGCCGTTCACCCTCTTGTTCTTGGGCCTGCCTACCCATAGGCTCCCAAGTAGTTCCTTTTTATGGTTCATATTTAGAATCCTATTAAGGTAAGCCCAAAAAGGAACTACTAAGGAGCCTATGGGTATTGACAAAGCGCGACTGAATGCTAGGAACAAAGTAGCCGTAGTTTAGCGGTTGTGGGGGGGAACGTAGACACCTTGAGTAGGCATCGTTTTGGTGTCTGGTGAGATTTATCCGGGTTGCTTCAGGGATATACACGTTTTCACAGGCAGTGACTCGTAGGTGGATTCATCGTGTGCATGTTTTGTTCTGCAATATGGCGGCATGTGTGTAACTTCTGCAACAGTGATCGTCAGGAACATTATAGCAATGGCTGTTGAACTGTTAATGTTATGATCAGCGCCGAACTAGTCTTTGGCATTCTTGCTACAACATGTATAGCGGGCGGGGGGGGGGGTAGCGTCGTAGGGTTACATCAGCAGGCCTCGTTGCATGCCCCGAAAAACCTGCGTCACAGCATGTCAGAAAGCAAAAGCAACAGCATCCAATGCTGTTGCAACACCAAGCATAGCCGGATCCCCCAACTCTTAGATCCCTCAACAGTATTGGTATAGTTCATATATGGGCAGTTCTTGAAATTAGGGTTCCTTTCTAAAAATTTAGGTCCCCAACATAGTACGGCACCCTTATAAACGGACCCTGAAAGGGATCCCACTTTAGAGAACTACCCATATAGCTCTTTCACAAACATGAACCACAACCGGAAACCCCAAACCTTATACACCCGAAATTACCTGCACATGCATCCCCTTCGCAGAGCACGTAGCACAAGGGGCTTCATAAAAAAGACTACAAGTCTAGAGTATCCCTCAGTCTCTTGTTGGCCCCTACGGTTGACTACTTGGAACATGCTTTTCAGACCTCCTGAGCCATAAAACTCCCAAAGACTCTAAGACTCTCTTCCTGATAACAGCCCTTAAAACCTTATAAGACAACCCGCAAAAGCTTCCCTGTGCAGTGCCCCCCCAAGCCTGCGAAGGGTATTCGCTGTCTGAGTTCTGTGTCATACGCAGGGGGCTTCCAGATCTTGCAGCCACCGCCGGTAAGCTGGCAACCCCTTATAAAGCCGTAAACCCAAGCCCCAAAAAGCCTTCAAAGCCCCACAAGGGAGCCCTTAAAAGGAGCCCTTCAAGGATCCCTTAAAACTAAACCCTAAACCCTAAACCTTAAAACCCTAACCCTAAAATCCTAAAACTTAAGACTTCCTAAAACCCTAAACCCCTAAACCCTACAAGCCCTACACCCGGAGCCCTTAAATTCTGGCAGGGCGAGGCGCGCTTCCACCGGCTCTTGGTACAGCTCGTGGAGGAGTTCGAAGTCCTCCGCTGCACCGCGCCCTGGCAGCACGGTTTAGGGTTTAGGGTTTAGGGTTTAGGAGTCATAGAGGGGTCTTATGATGACTAGAGGAGGGTGTTGGGGTGGATTATACTATAGGTATATGTATAATATAATAAGGAACTAACTACCTCTCATAGAGGGGCCCTTAGTACTTTAAGGCTTTAGGGTTTGGGGTTTGGGGTCTAATAGTAGGGGCCCATATAAATTAGAATAGGGTGTTGGGGTATGTTATTATACTATAGTATAACCAAACTAAGGAACTAATTACCTATATTATTCTAGGGGGTTTCCTTCTTAGAAGTATCGCAAGAGTATGTACCCCAAAACCTTATTCCAGTTTATGAAGGCCCCTAAATTACGAGGGATTTGGGGTTTCGGTTCCAAGCCCAAAACTCCTGAGTTGAAGAAATACTGACCTCATTTCAAACCATAGCAACTGTAGTTTAAAGTTTAGGGTTGAGAGCTTCAAGGGTTTAGGGTTTAGGGTTTAGGGTTCAGGTATCTTTCCTCAATTCATGTAGGGGCCTCAATAATTAGAACAGGGTTTTTGGGGGCTCCTTCTTATAATGTACTCCCAAAGCCCTATTCTAATCATTGCGGCCACTACGTGACCTAAGAAGTTATGGAGCCTCCTGGGAAGCAGTTACACGTGGCCGTGTCGGGGCAGCGCCTTGAGTTGGGGCTGGAGCTGCGCTGCTCACCGGTTTCTGTGTCTTTCCACTAGGTCCCCAAGTAGTACCCTTTTGCCCTTTTTATATTAGGGCCCCTTTACTAAAGCCGACTAGTAGGAAAAAGGGTACCCTTATTATAAAGGGGCTACTCAGGAACCAAGTATTACAAGGAGCCCGGAGCAAAGTGATGTGAAGAGAAGCAGTGTTCCGAGATTCCGAAGACAGGGCGCTATGTGCAGGAAAGCTTCGGCCAAGGGTTGAAGGATTGAATGCAAGATTGCATACATGCAAGACTACCTGTTGGATCATGAAAACCGGCGAACCGAGGTAGTTAATCTTGAACCCTGAGCCCCCCTAAACCCCCCGGGTTTAGGGTTCAGGGTTTAGGGTTGGTTAGGCCCTGGGGATATCTACGAATCTACAATCCTGTAAGACCCTAACCCCTAAAATTTGTGTAGAAACACTGATTTTACCACAAGCCCTGAGGGCTGCCCTACACTAGACTCACTGACGGAAGATTGCAAGCCCAGGATAGCCAAGATCAACTTTAGGTGTTTTTGTTGAGGTTTTGAAGTGTAGGGTTTTAGGGTTCAAGTTCTAGGGTGTGGGGTGTGTAGAGCTTAGGTTTCAGAGTTTAACGTTTACGGCATCAAGTCTTTATAACTTTTACGGGAGACAATCTAGTGTAAGTTTACAGGCATTGTCATGCTAAGGGAGCGCATTTCCATAGTACCTTACAAAGGGATCCGTGGTATTCTCATGCTCGCTGCACATCTAGGGTCACCTTATCAAGACTTATAAGAGTTAGGTAGGGTACCAGCATAAACTTATGATAGGGCGACACTGTGGAGCCCACCTCTGATACAGAATCCTTGCATCATTGCTAATGCTGTTCCCAGGGCTTCTCGTCATGCTTAATGTGAACATGGATCCCAAAAAATTCTTCTGACCATTGAGGCGCCTATGATCGACTATGAATATTTTTTGGGGGGGAGGGGTCCGCCGACGCCTGGCAAGTTCAGGGGCTTCTAAAGCGGGCTTGAAGTGGTTCGGGGGGATTTTTAAAGTGTGTGATGGAAGGTCGTGGCACCACCTAGCAGGTCGTTGATAAGCCGGGTTGCAATCAGGATTGGCGAAATTAATAGGGACTGTGCTATAGCCGACGTACCAACTCCCCTCACCACTTCAACTAAGCTCTTATATTCCTATATCCCAACCGTATAAGCCGTATATTGGCAGGATACCATCTGGGGTGCTCTATCTTGTAGGTGATCTGCAAACCCTAAACCCTAAACCGTGCAGATGAGTTAAGGGGGTCTGTGCTACTCAGGAAAAGCCAGCGGCCACTCTAGAAGCAGAGCTGCCTCTCGGCCAGACATGGTTTGCAGCTTGTTTCAGTAAACGTAAGTTTTAGGGTTTAAGGGTTAAGGGTTTAGGGTTTAGGGTTTAGCAGCTTGGGATAGTAACCCTAAGGGTCCATGTACCCAACTATTATACACTTTGGCCCCAATGTACCTATATAGGGACAGGCCTTAAACTCCTAAACCCTAATTGACCCCAAACCCTGAACTCCTAAAACCCTAAAGCCTAAAGCCCTAAACACCAAAAACACTACACCCTTAAAGCCCCAAGCTGGCCCTAGACCCTTAAACCGTAAAGGCCCTAAAGCCCTAAAGGCCCAACACCCTAAATAACCCTAAAACCCTCAAGGCCCTAAGCCCCAAAACACTGAACCCTCAAAACCCTAAACCCTAAACCCTACAAACCCTAAAGCCCTAAACCCCTAAAACCCTAAACTAATCCCTAAACCCTACAAACCCTACAAACCAAAAACCCTAAAGACCCTAAACCGTAAACCCTGAAACCCTAAAGGCCCTAAAGGCCCCCAAAAGCCGAGGACCGAAACAGGGCTGAGCCCGGCCGATGCTGAGCCTTCCGCCGGACATCCGCGAGTCTCTCGCGATGCCTCGAGAGGACCTGGGTTCCGTGGGGTTTCTTTTAGGGTTTATGGCTTAGGGTATATGGCTTAGGCTTTAGGGTTTGGGGGTTTAGGGGTTTAGGGTTTAAGGGTTTAGGGCCTAGGGGTTAGTTTAGGGTTTAGGGATTGTAGGTTTGTAGGTGTAGAGGTTTAGAAGTGTTGGGTTTTAGGGTTTAGGGTTTTAGGGTTTAGGGTTTTGGGCTTAGGGTTGTTAGGGTTTTTAGGGTTTAGGGTTTAGGGGTTTAGGGATAGGTAGGGATCTTAC
>CAJNJA010001804.1:0-18303 GCA_905231915.1 Symbiodinium necroappetens | reverse complement strand
CCCCCACCACCCCCACCACCCCCACCACCCCCACCACCCCCACCACCCCCACCACCCCCACCACCCCCGCCACCGTCACCCCCACCGCCACCGCCACCGCCACCGCCACCGCCACCGCCACCGCCAGCGCCAGCATCAGCAGCATCAGCGGCATCACCGGCTTCACCAGCAGCACCAGCACCACCAGCAGCACCAGCATCACCAGCATCACCAGCAGCACCAGCATCACCAGCATCGCCAGCATCACCAGCGTCACCAGCGTCACTAGCCTCACTAGCCTCACCAGCATCACCAGCATCACCAGCATCAGCATCCGCATCCTCCTCCCCCTTCTCCCTCCATCATCATCATCATCATCACAGTATATTTTAGGTTGTCGTTCGCCACAGTGCATCTGTCGATGCTCTCGTTCTTGGTTTTTGTTTTCGCAGGGCTCCAATGTCGGGTTACAGTGGGTGACCCTGGTTTGTGATGGCGGCTAATGTTAAATTCACCTTTCGAACAAGTGGGGTCAGCTCCTTCATCCCATCGTTGGTCTTCTAGTCTTGCAGACTACATGCAAGAGGGCTCTAACTAAGGCGATCTGATTCCGTCAAAGATATGTAGGTAATTGAGCGAACGGGGAAGATATACACACAGATGCATGCACGCCGGTCCATAGGTACACTTGTACGTCTAACATACATGCATGCACACATCTGTACAAAGATCTCCTGAATCTGAACAACTGTCATCTAGAAGCCGGGCAAATTTCTGTTCCGTTGTGATCGTTTCGATACTCCCTCCACAAGCCGCGCAACCCGCTCCAGAAATGTCTACTGCGGTGATGTATAGCCCTGAAGTTTTCAGGCCTGAAGGCCTGGACACCTTTAAATCTCTACATCCAAATGCTTAACCCCGATCTACTTCCGGATTCTCTACCCCTAAACCCTAAGGCATACCCCCCTTGAACTCCTCGGCCTGGCCCCAGACACTACATCTGAGGGGATGAGTACCTTGGGGCTTATATAATCCTGCTATAACCGAAACGGTTAACCGGTTTTGGGCTAGGGTACGCAGCCCCTAAGAAACCACCAAGCTCCAAAAGACCACGAATCCTAAGTGCGAAAATCCCTAAACCCGAAACGGCCCTAAACCCTTGTCCAAGGTCATGAAAACTTTGCGTCTGCCACCCAAACTGTCGGTGCAGGTTTAGGGCTGGGGGTGCAGGGTTTAGGGCTTAGGGTTGTGGAGTTTTGACGCTTGAGCCCCAAACCCTGAACTAGGCCTTAAATAAAGCGTGAATGGGGTGATTATGAAATTAGGGCGGGCCTGTTTCATTTTCAGTAAGGAACCTGATCCATACCCTCCCTAAACAGTAGGATTCAGTCCATACTTTAACCCCTAGACCCCCGACCCTGAACCCTAAACCCCACACCGTACTAAGGAGCAGTTTTGTTCAACTTAATGGTGGTACCTGATTCTTGCGTCGGATTGGAGGGAAAACACAAGCCAAGCACTAAACCCTACGCCCCGAACCTTAACTACACCCTAAACCAGCAAACCTGAAACCCTAGACCCTAAACCCCTAGACTCCTAAACCCCTAAACCTCGAAGCACGTAAACCTAAACTCTAAGCGAGTTTAGAGTAGTCTGCGGTTCAGGTTGCCGTGCCCCCTGCTTTACAATGGTCGCTCCGTTGTTGCTGTTGTTTTAGGGTTTAGGGTTTAGGTTTAGGGTTCAGGCTGAACATTTGGGTAGTTCCCTAAATTGCGGTTCCTTTTTAGGTCCCCCAAATAGTGCGGCACTCTATAAACAGGAACCTACTTCTAGGGACCCTAATTTGGAGAACTACACATTTCATTTCTTCTGACTTTTGAGTTGATGCTTTGGACAAAGCTGTCTACCTAGCGCACCGGCAGTTGGCTTCAACTGCCATGTTGAATTGGCGTGGTTCTTTGGACTTTATGGCTGTGGTGGTGGTTGTCGTTGTCGTTGTTGCTGTCGTTGTCGCTGTTGTTGTTGTTGTTGCTGTTGCTGTTGCCGTTGCTGTTGCTGTCGTTGTCGCTGTGGCTGTGGCTGTGGCTGTGGCTGTGGCTGTGGCTGTGGCTGTGGCTGTTGTTGCACCGTCGTTGCTGTGATTTTGTTTCTGCTGCTACAAACTTCACTGTTGCCTTCTTGTGACTTCACTACTGTGATTGCTGCTGCTACTGCTGTACTACTGCTTTGCTGCCGTGCGACTGGCGGCTCTGTTTCTGCTGTTGTAGACGATGCGACCATGACGACAAGCAAGCAGTTTTAGCCACGATTGCTCACATTACAATGCAGTACGCAGCTATTGCCACGACAATCACCACCATTGCTTTTAGTGCAAGCACTGCACAGGACTACTGCCACAGAAGGTCTCCCATGACTTTCCCTGCCGCAGCCAACTTTGTGCGAGGTCAACTGTCATCTTCGGTCTGCCCTCATCGTTGAACACCGTCAGCAGCGTCAGTCATCATCGCATTGTCTTCACCGCAATCGCCAAGCGCTAGGCCCTGTTCTAGTTTATGATGGTGCCTCTGACCGCGCCCATCATGACCCTTAGCACTCTTGTTGTTCTGAGCATCGTTACCATCGTCATCAACGTCAGAAGTGCCTTCGCCATCGTCATCATGACCCGATGTTACATCTCCAAATCCTGAACCCGAAGCATAAGCACCTACACCCTACCTTTGAAATCCGAAATCTGAAAGGTTTTGCACTTTAGTTTCTAAACCTGAACTGTTTCTCATTCATGCTCCCGTGGTTTCCCACCCTAAACCCTAAACTCCTAAGCCCCGAAACCCAAAGCCCCAAACCTTAAGCCCTAAAGTTTTCGCTCAAAAAATCTACAGTTCGAGGGTTGCTCGATTGACTTCGAAGCTGTTTTATACTTTTTCCAAAGTAGGTCTTATGCCAGGTACGCCTTAAGCCCCACGTGCGCCTTAACGCCTGGACCACAAGCCCTTAAAAAAGACAACGCCGAACCCCAAGCCCGAAAACTCTACAGGCCCTGAACTTTAAATCCGCGACCTACAGCCCTGAGGCAGATTCGAGGATTCTGCGCTTGTGCCTCAGGGGGAATCATGAATATTATTATTATTATTACTACTCTTATTATCATTATTACTATTGTTACTATTATTTGTCTATCATCATTATTGTGCTCATTATTTCTAAAAATGGCAAGCTTGTTGGGGGTTCTTTCGACGGTGCCTCGAAGGGTTCTACCAGGGTCTAGGGTTTTCGAGTTTAGGGTCTAGGGAGGGGCGGTTGAAATCAGGTCTTAGGGAAAGGTGCTGTCGAGTTTAGTACTTGTTTTTGAGGGGGTTACGATTTGGAGGTTCATGGGGTTTAAGGTTTCGGATTTGTGTCGGTCGAGGATTTGGGGCTTGGGATGTAGGGGTGCTGGCTTTTTGCTCATGCCCTGATTTCAGCGGTACTCCTGTCACTGACGTTATAACCCTAAACCCTAAACCCAAAGCCCTAAGCCCTAAACCCTAAACCCTAAACCCTAACCCTGAACCCTAAACCCGGAGCACAGCACCCCGAAGTCCCCAAAACCCCCGAGCCTAAGCCTGTAAATCCCCACACCACAGCACCTGGGTTTCTTGTGGTTTCTTTTACCTTTCCTGTATGTTTCTTCTAACCCAGGGCAATTCATAGTTCGACTTTGCTAGGACCACGATGTCAGACGGGTTTAAGGTGGGTTTAGAGTGTTGAGTTCAAAGGTATGTTTTTTTGTTCTTCATCTTGGGGAGCCCCAGGCTAAACAGAAGCAATGTGGGAGGTGTTGGAAGGTCGGCCAGGGCTGTTCCATTTCATTTGGCAGTTCATCTGTGCTGTCAGCGTTGTCAGCATAACCGATTCCCGAAAGTATCGTCACCCGTCACTATTACAATTGCAGGTGCCAGCTGCATCCATGCCAGTATCATGCTGACCTCGAAGATAATCTTCAATCCTGGAATCATGTGTTGACCGTTTCTAAAGCAGTCACTATTATAATGCTTTCACATAGCACGCATTTCCTTGCATCCTCCTCCTCCTCATCATCGTCACCATCATCATCATCATGCCATCATCGTCGTCGTCGTCATGATCAACATCATCATCATCATCGTCAACATCGTCGGCATCATCATCATCATCATCATATTCTTCTTCTTCATCATCAACATCATCATCATCATCATTGCCACCATCATCATCATCATCATCATGACCAGCAGCGTCATCGCCATTATCATCATCACCGTCACCATCGTAACCATGGCCATCATGGTCACCAGCTTCATCATCATCATCATCATCATCATCACCATCGTCATCATCAACATGACAATCGTCATCATCGCCGTCATGATCAAAATCACCATTATCATCATCATCGTCATCATCGTCAGCATCATCATCATCGTCTTCTTCTTCTTCTTCAACTTTTCCGTTGTCCCAGTGGCATTGCAAAAGTAGGGCTATCATTACCAGCAAAATTGTCACTATCTCTTTTTCGAGAATGTCTGTGATCGTTGTCATTGCTCATCTACCACCACCATGAGAGCGAGACTCTTGTTGCTGCGTTCCATGATGTGCTGCCATCAAATTATTGGCTCTATGCTTAAAATTATGGCACCCAATACCATTGCATCAAAGCAGTAGTATATGCCAGTGCTGGCAGTTTCCCTTCTGGTCGCTGTTGTTGCTACGGTGGTCGTCTGCTTGGTTTTTCTTCCGTCTTTTCCTGGTCCTTTGTCACTGCTGGGGCTCCAGGTCCGGCGAGGGCCCCGAAACCCTTGTAAGGGTTTAGGGTTTAGGGTTTTAGGGTTTGGGGTTTAGGGTTTAGGTTTTAGGTCTTGAACTTAGATCCTCAACCCAACACCCTGAATCCCAACCCAGGGCACTAAACTGCAAAGCCTAAACACCCAAGTTGTTGGACTTCCGGCACATCACCGCAGCTGCTCTTGTCAAGCCGGTTCTTTTTCTCAGTTTGTCCGGGTGCTTGCCAACAGAAGCCCGGGGGCCAAGAGGGACCGAAGTCCACTCTAAAGCCTTAAGGTTTAGGGTTTAGAGTTTAAGGCTTAGGGTTTAGGGTTTAGGGTTTAGGGTTTAAGGTTTAGGGTTTAGGGGTTAGGGGTTAAGACCCCCCTAAGCCCGGAGACCCCTAAACCTCTTAAGCCATAAATCCTAAACTCCTAAGCCCTAAAACCGTAAGCCCCAAGCTTCGACGGGGCTTGCTCAAGTCAAGGGTCTATTTTTCGTTAAGTTTGTCTTACAGGGTTCATGTAGGGTTTAGGGTTGGCTCTATACGGGCGCTATATAAGGGGTTTATCAGGGTTCTATAGGACTTTGTTTATCAGGGAAGCTTCCATCCGGCTTTCGCACGGGTGTTTTCTGGATTCGGAAATGAATAGGCCTTTCGAGAAAGGGTTTACTATTGGAACTTACAAGATGTCGTTGGGCGTATGGGCAGCTGAGCGCATTCTGAATGCGGCTGTCCGAAACCCAAGCGCCCCTTTCAGCTGAGCTGTAAGGTTGAGCATGGGGAAGGGAATCCTGAACCAAAGCCATACATGCAAGAACAGCCCTGAGGCACTGAAGCGAACACGACCCTCGAGGGTTGCATGCAAGTCTACTAAACCCTAAACCCTAAACCCTAAATCCTAAACCCTAAACCCTAAACCCTAAATCCTAAACCCCTAAACCCTAAACCCCAAGCCCTAACCAAGCATCTGCAGCTGAAGGCTCCTGGTCTCATATATACTATAGGGGCCTTAAGACTTAGAATAGGGTGTTGGGGTCCATTACATGATAATCATAATAAGGAGCCCACACAACACTATTGGTAGTTCTGCAGTACTTGGGTTCTGGGGGCTTGGGATTAGGTTTAGCGCTTCCGGTTAGGATTTAGCAGGCTGTCAGGGTTCTTGGGTGGGGCTGCGCATCCGGAAAACCTAAGCCCTACACTCTACGCCCTAGGCCCAAAACCCTAAACCCTAAACCCTACACTCTAGCTCTAGCCTAAACTACCTGTAAGCAGGACGCTCGAGACCCCGGGCTTAGGGCAAGCCCAGGCTCGAAGCCCTAAAGCAAGCAACGCATCCTTAATTCTGCCCCTGGACCTCGAGAATCAGTGTTCGTATTGCGTTCTTAGTTGTGCTTGCTAGTATGTGTACACGGATGATCATCTTGATGACGGAGGGCGGGTGAACACCTGCAGCCAAGCTTCCGAGTCATGTAGAATCACACAGCAATGTTCACGACCCTGAATCCTAAGCTCCCCGAGGACTCGTGTGCTCGGGTTGAGGATAAGGGTGTGGGGCTTCGGGTTAATTTTTTGTTTTCTGCTGGCCAAGGGCAGGGCAGCTCAGCAATGGCAGACGCAGGGCAGCCGATGCCGGACAGACTGCCTGCCAGTTAGGATTTGGGCTCAGGGTTCACACGGCCAAGGCTTGTGTTCCGCTAGGAATGAGACCATGCCGTGGACAGTCTGCAAGCACATGTAGAAAGCGCCAGTCAGTCCAGTAGTGATAACCACCAGGTACTGTTTCTACGAGGCATAGTTTGATGCGTTAGTTTTCTCAAGAGAATACTAGAAGGAGTGGTAGCAATATAGGAGCGGCGCGAGTATTGACAGCACTGTTGTGGTAATAGGGAATATTAGGGAAGTTCGGCTTTGAGCGCTTTCTACTGCATCCGAATCCCCAGAAAACGCCTTCAAAGCATGAACCCTAAGCCCTCACCCCCCCAAACCTTACAGGTCTACACCATCAAACTCCAAAGCCCTGAAGCACCCTAAACCCTAAACGCTGAACCCTAAAACCCTAAAACATAAACCCCACGGCGTGCTAAATCCTGCACCCTAAGTGTGCAGGAGGGAGGAACGATGCAGCAGAGTACGATGCAGGTGAGGTCGAGGGTTTAGGGTGGTTGTTGTCCTAGTCCTAGTACTAGTACTAGTAGTAGTAGTAGTAGTAGTAGTAGCAGCAGTAGCAGTAGTAGTAGTAGTAGTAGCAGCAGCAGCAGCAGCAGTAGTAGCAGCAGCAGTAGTCTTAGTAGTCGCAGTCTTGTTTGTCGTCGTGGTCTTGTTCGTAGTCAGTCGTCGTCGTGGTGATAGAAGTAGCCGTAGTACCAGTAGGAGCAGTAATTGTAGTAGGAGTAGGAGCAAGAGTGGACAAGTAGGTGTGGAGTAAGAGTAGGAGAGGAGTAGAAGCAGCAACAGTAGCAGTGGCAGTAGCAGTAGCAGATGTAGCAGAAGTGGCAGAAGCAGTTTGCAGGAAAGCAGAAGAAGCAGAAGTAGCAGTCGCAGAAGCAGCAGCAGCAGCAGCAGGAGTAGTAAATAGCAGTGGCAGTGGCAAGCAGCAGTAGTAGTAGTAGTAGTAGTAGTTGTTGTTGTTGTTGTTGGTGGTGGTGCTGCTGCTGCTGTCGTTGTTGTTGTTGTTCTTGTTGTCGTCGTCGTCGTCGTCGTCGTTTCGACGTCGTCGTCGTTAGCTTCGTGGTTGTACCGGCTGTCGCTACAACGGTGTCGTTTCCTTCCTTCTTCCGCGTATCATGAGCGCTGCTTCCAGCAAGCTTCCTACGAATGATAGCAATGTTGATCAAGCTGCTGGGTAGTTCTCTAAATTAGGGTCCTTGTGGGTCTTTTTTTTTAATGGTGCTGCACTATTTTTGGGTCCTAAAAGGGACCCTAATTCAGAGAACTACCCTGCTGGTTATGGCAGTTAGGGTTGCTTCCCCACCGTCCCAATCAAGGTTTCAGGATGTTGCTTGTTTCTAGGTAGGATTAGGGAGACCCCTTAAAGGCAACCCTTCTTAACCCGGCTTTTGGCTCTCTTAAAAGGGACCGTATTGAGCGGGTCTCTGTTCCAGGGTCCCCCTGATCCTAACTCCTACTTGTGTACTTTGGGTTCAGGGTTTAAGGTTTCGCAGACTTTTTGGTCTCCAGAAACTCAAGTCGAGCCTGAAAGGACAGGATGCAGAGCTTGAGGGCTATTGTTGTCCTTGATGCCCTTAAGCATCTTGCCAAAACGCCTCAACCACTATTCGGGTGTTAAGGGTTTACTGCGAGGGGTGCATCGATGGGGTTCCCTAGCTGTGTTCAATTTCACGATGTGACCCGAAGACCCCGAATCTTGAGTTGTACGCACATACATAAGACACGAGCTGTTAACATGTTGAAATTTGGCCATACATGCGCATGTGTACATATTGTGAGTTTTGTGGTGTCTACTCTTACCAAAAGCATCATGGCCTCCCGTCATTCGCCCCATCGGTATCATCAGCATCGTCTGCTCGTCTTTACCATCACCATCGTCATCACCACCATCAGCATCATCTTAATCATCATCATCATCATCAGCAGCATCATGATCATCAACATCATCATCATCATCATCTTCGCCATCACTTTCGGCATCATCATTGTAACTCAAAAGCATTTCCATATTTCCCGTGGTCGTCATCGTCTGCACCGTCACCATCATATTCATCATAAGTCACAATCATCGTCATGCTCATCATAATTGTAAAGATTAAGAACCCTCAGCATCACCTTCACCATCGCCATCACCATCATCACCAGCATCACCATCATACTCATCATCATTATCATCATCATCATCTTGTCTTTTTTCACTGGCATTGCCATCATCAGTAGCAGCATCATCCGCATTGTCGGCTACAGGGCAGGCAATGGTTTGTTGGTGGTGACAAATGCAATCGGAGTACACGTCAATGCCCTTCCTCCTAGGCCCTAACTTGAACTGCGCCCGCCGCTCAGGGACAGGCGAACCTGACGGTCGCACGCGAAGCCCGCAAGCGCGTCAGGGCCTCGGTTAATGCACGCAGTCGGGTTTGGTGGGAAAGTGGTCCAGGGTTTAAGCAACCGGGCTTCGCATTAATTCCTAGAATGCGTAGTAGATTGATGCTTTTGCTCATGGGAAGAAGTCTTGTCTTACCAAAGGGCATATCAGTATAGAGCCCTTGAGCCTCTAGACTGGTGAGAATCACTTGTGGGGTTTTGCACGTTCACACCTAAACGCTAAACCCCGAGTCCCTTGACCTCATGCTCTGAACCGTAAAGCGCTTAGCCTTAGACATGAACTCCCGTTAAAGAGCCCCAAAAAAAGAACCGCCCACAGACGGTAGCATGCATCAGAAGTTCGCAACTTACTTAGACAGCCAATTGCAGGAAGGGCCGAGACCTAAACCCCCAAACCCCAAGCCCAAACCCAAAAGACTCCAGCCAGCATTAAACCGTAATATAGAAGCCTGAATGACTACCAATATTACACGGTTTAGGGTCCCTTGTCATATAGGTATTATAATATGTCCCGCAACCCTATTCTGTTTTGTTCATGCCGCCTATACCAAACCCAAGAACCCGAGACCGCCACCCCAGCACCCGGATCCTGAAAAGGACCCCAAAACCTTAAACCCTAAAGCCCTAAGCCCTGAATCCTAAACCCTGAACGCTGAAACAAACGAGCCTTGTATCCACGAAGTCCTAAATCCTTTTGGGGGCCTGAGGTTTAGGGGTTTAGGGTTTTGGAGTTTTAGGGTTGTTGTGTTTTTTTTGCTTTTTTTTTGGGTTTTAGAGTTTAGGGTGTCAGGGCTTCAGGTTGGGGCCTTGAAAGGTGCAGAGTTTCGAGGCTCGAGGTAGGGGTCTCCCGGGTTTGGGTCCTAAGAGATTTGCACCAGCTAAGCCAAGCCCGATATCCTAAAGCCCTTGAAGCCAAAGCCCTGAGCCCTTCAAGCCTAAACCCTAAGCCCTACACGCCTTCATTCCAATAATGTACCTGTCCGGTTAACTAGTCGTTATGCCCATTCGTATGCATATATATATATACACACATAGATATACACCTATATATATATATGTGTATATATATATATGTACATACTTCGGTTATCATCTACGCCAAAGCCCAACTCTGACTGTTCGGGCCCTATAGCGAGCCTTAAGAAGAAGCTTTTTCCAAACCCTAAATCCCAAACCCTTACGGGAACCGTTAGAGGAACCCAGCTGCCAGTTCTTAGTACTTTAGAAGCCTGAACAATCACTTTTTGGGGCTACTTAGTATATTTGTAGTACAATTGGTGTACTATACCCCTCAAACCAAATTCTAAGTATTGAGGCCCATCTATTGCTCAGGCAGAGTTGGATGCCCAACTCCTCGCGAATCGCATCGCGTTGCTGAAGCAGGAAGAGGAGAAGGTGCAGCTGGGAAGCTGCTGATATAGGAACCTTAAGAATTCGAACAGGTTTCTATAAGTTGAAAGGTTCTAAGCGTTTATGGGGCCAATTCTGGGATTTTGCAGGGCTTTCATGGCTCTAATACATTAAATAATAGTATTAAAGTATCTAGGCTTCTATAGTACTGTAAACAGGGCTTTGATAGGGTTTAGGGTTTGTTGCAGGTTATGGAGCTACTGTTGTCAACAGGGCTTTGATAGGCTTTTTCTTCGGGTGTCATTGTTTTTTTTGAAGAATTCCGTCGGAGTGTTTCGGTTTGGGATATAGCCTAACACTCTTCAGTACCTAGTTGTATATAGGACGATCTAAGTTGTACTCCTCAACTACAGGCTATTGGGCCGGCAAGGTACCACTGTCAAAGGGGTTGGATCAGGGGCGTGATTGCAGGCAATGGGTGGAAGGCTTCACATGATAAGAAGCATGTGTATGGGTCGCTCAATATGGTTCCATCAAGGCGCTACGACGCGGGTCGCCGCTTCGATTAGGATTTGGGTAGTTCTCCAAATTGGGGTCCCTTTTTAAGTCCCCAATATAGTACGGCACCCTTGTAAAAAGGACCCTTTTAGGGACCCTAATTCAGAAAACTACCCACCCCCTTACAAGGAAACGAAATCGCAATCCTTGCTTCTCGCTGTCTGAGCCGAGCTACATGCAGCTCATCTGTAATCTTCACAGTTGCTAAATGACCCGCAATGGTAGTTCCCCATAGAAAGTACCCTGAAAGCGGAGTCCCATATCCAAGAGCGACTCAAACTGTTTAACATGCTTCTCAAAGGCTCATTCGGTCCTCATTCAAAGGTCTTATAATGCTTTAGGTCTCCTGACGCACGCATTCTCTGCAAGACGGGTAGTTCGGGTGTAGGGTTTAGATTTGTTGGGACTCCTGTTTAGCACGGCGCAAGTTTCTTTCAAAAGGCCTCTGCTACAGAGCCTTCCATGGAAGGCCCCGAAGCCCGAAACGCTGAGCCCTGAAACCCTGAACCCGACACCCTAAGCCCTATGCCCTACAATTTAAGCTTGAAGCCATATCTTTCAGAGCCCGAAACAACTCAAACCCTAAACCTTAAACCTAAACCTTAAACCTAAACCCTAAACCCTCCACGAAAGGCATGGAAGAAGATCGAAGAGCCCGGTGGCCCAGTCAGAGTCGGCTTCGGATGCTCTCCGAGCTGTTTTTGAATTCAGGATTTAGGGTTTAGGGTTTTAGGGTTTAGGGCTTAGGGTTTAGGGTTTCCATAGGCTTTAGGTTTAGGGTTGAAGGTTTCATGTACCTGAAGAAGGGCACACCCTGAGTGCTCAAAGCAAAAGCCCGAGACCAAGCGACGTGCAGACGCTGGTCTAGGAATCCGCATCTGTTTCGTTTGCCCTAGACTATGATTCTTAGCCCTAAGCCCTAAACCCTATACCCTAAACCCTATACCCTAAACCCTAAACCCTAAACCCTATACCCTAAACCCTAAACCGTCAGTCGGGCAACCCCGAGCCTGCTATGATGAGGTCCATCCTCTCCTTTGAGGCCTCCTCAACTTGCCGTTTTCGCCACTTGAGGCGTGCTACAACGAAGCAGAAAGCCTGATGTATGGCGAAACACAACAATCCCAGAGACTCCAATATCCCTTAATTAAGGAATATACCTTACAATTATCATAGGAACCCTAATAAGATTTAAGGTATATTCCTGAATTAAGGGACATTGGAGTCTCTGGGATACACTGACAGTCATGTCCAAGGCCTACTTCCAGGAGGCCATACCATTGCCCAGTTTGCGGCCACCGTCGTCGAATGTCGGGACCAACAAGATACCTCAAAACTTATTAGGGTTCCTATGATAATCTTAAGGTATATTCCTTAATTAAGGGATATTGGAGTCTCTGGAATCCAAACGTGCTCAGAAGCTGTGCGCTTCTGTGTGAGATGGACTTTTTTCATCAGCTTCCGGACGGTTGCTGCTGATTTGCAAGCGAGCAAGCATTGTGATTCAATTCAACGAAGCAACCTAAACCCTAAACTCTACACCAAGATGATCCGAGGTAGAACCCGAAATCCTAAGCCCACAACCCCTGAATCCTAGGGTTGTAGAAGGTTGTTCTGGGGAGGCCTTCAGTAGGGCGAACAGTTTAGGGTTTAAGGTTTGGGGCTTGAGGGTTTAGGGTTTAGTTATTTGGGGTTTAGGGTTTAGGGTTTAGGGTTGAGTAATTTGGGGTTCAGGTTTAGTGTTGAGTAATTTTGGTTTCAGGGTTTAGGGTTCAGTAAGTGGGGGTTTAGGGTTTAGGGTTGAGGATTTGAGGTTCAGGGTTGTTTACGATTCAAAAGCTTTGCGTTTAGGGGCTTACCGGTTTCATGTAGACTGTAGACCCCTGAACCATAAGCCTGCTATGAAGGGAGGGGGCTTGTTATTTTGCATGTAGTATTTCAGATTAAGTTTAGGGATTCAAACTTAAGATTGTGTTTCAATGCCTGAAGCCCTAAGCCCCGAACCCCTTAACCCCTAAACCGCTGTGCCCTTAAACCCCTGTAAACTCCTAAACTCCTAAGTCCTAAACCCTAAAACCTAAACCCCGAAGCCTCGGAACCCCTAAACCCTAAACCCCTAGACACCCTAAACCCCAAACCTTACACCCCCACAACCCCTATACACGCTAAACCCTTAAATCCTAAAACCCCCACACGCTACACTCCCACACCCCCACACCCTAAATCCCTGCACCCCCACAACCCCTATACACCCTAAACCCTTAAACCCTAAAACCCCCACACACTACACTCCCACACCCCCACACCCTAAATCCCTGCACCCCCACAACCCCTATACACCCTAAACCCTTAAACCCTAAAAACCACCACACCCTACACTCCCACACCTCCACACCCTAAATCCCTACACCATAAACCCTAAACCACCCTTAAGGCCTGAAGGTTTAGTGTTTTAGTCTTTGGGCCTTTTGAGGTCTTAGCTTTGCTGCCGCGGGGTGGCTCTGAACCCTGGATTTTCCTCTTTTAGGCTTCAGCAGTTGAGGGTTTTAGGGTTTAGGGTTTGCCAGTTCAGGGTCTAGGGTTTAGGATTTTATCATTCTAGTTTATCAATTTGGGGTTTAGGGTTTAGTATTTGGGGGTTTACCTGTAATGGAAAAGACCTACCTTTTTAATGAAAAGCGGAAACTTCGACCTGGCCTCGTTCTTGAACCCCAAACCCCCACACGCAAGTGCACAACTTCTGCGACTTGGAACTCTGAAGGCATAAAAACGCCTGACGCATTCAATCGCAGACGTGTACCTCTGAATTACATAGTTTAGGGTTTATACGCTTATACGGCATAAATAGGATCCCGTACTTCAAGAATATACCTCTATGTTGTACCGTTCTTTTGTTCATTTTGTGTGTTCTTTGACGAAGGGGAAGTTTATGGTTTGGCGTTTAGTTCAAGGTATGTTCCTTAGGTCCTTGACTAATACCTAAACCCTAGACCCTAGACCCTAAACCCTAACCTTGACTAGTAGGGGCCGTCTGATTTCGGAGGACGCGAAAGCGAGCCTCTGAGATAGTGGAGCTGCGGAAGCAAAACGAGCAGAAGTTCTCAGCCAAGGTGCTCAGGTCAATAAATTACGTAAGCCCTAAACCCTAAACCCTGTGTAGGGTTCCTTTCAGTTTTTTGGAGGGATACTTTAGTGGTTCTGTAGGGTTCCAGAGTCGAGGGGGTCGGGACAAATTGTACTACTCTCTCCCTATATAGCCCTATAAAGAACCACCCTAAACCCAAAACCCTAAGCCCCTAAAAGAACCCTTTCAAGAGCCCTGAGCTCTTTAAAGGAGCCCTACTGCAATTAAGGCCCCTGCAAAACACCCTAATTTCCTCCTCAGCTTAGGAGGCGGCTTCCAGGGTTTCCTAAGCCGGGCCCAGCTTTCTGAAAAGGCTTTTGGGTGTAGGGTTTAGGGTTGAGGGTGTAGGGTTTAGAATGGTTGTAGGTTCAGGAGTTTAGGCCCTAAACTTTAGGGATTTGAGAATATAACCCTCAGCCCTAAACCCTAAACTTTAAACCCTGAACCGGTAAGCTTCGAGCGGTTGGTGATCGAGCATAAAGGGGGCGTACTGCTTTTTCAGGCTTGCTATTGATAAGAATACCTTTGCCACAAATGGCCTACTTCTTTAAGGACTTGTATAGGGAACTCATAGTCAGGAGCCCGTCTTACGTAAGTTTTACAGGGTCCATGCAGGGCTTGCAAGGATATGATGCTGGACTTATGTCGGGGTTAGAGGGGACATAGTTTCTGTTTATAGGCTACGGGCTGCAGCACTGTGTTCGGTGGAAGTTTAGGATTCCGGGTTTAGGTGTTTGGGTTTAGGGTTCAGTGTATAGGCTTGAGGGTACAGTGCACTATGGGCCCGGGGTTTAGAGTTGGGGCCCAGGGTTGTACTCGGAGGCTCATGGGACCTGGCAAGTTCGTCAAGCCATCCCCATGTATCCAGAAAGGCCGAAAAGCCTGCGGGTCATAGAATCCAAAGGACCAACACCCCAAAAAACCAGGGAAGATGCTTCAAACTGTATTGGCATCCTTGTTGCAAGCTGCCCGAAACTCCGAACATGCCCCACCAACCACCATTCAAGGTCTGGGGTTTAGGTTTTCGAATTAGCGGAAGAAAACCATAGTCAGAGCACTTTTCGGGGGGGTTTAGGGACTAAGAACGCCTCACCCAAACCCTACATCGCCCTCCAAAATCCTAAGGCCTTAACTCGCAGGCTCTAAACCCCAAAATACTTAAACCGTACCGCCCTAAACTCGAAGCCTTAATTCGTATTGAACCTGAAACCCTCGAGTTGAACCCTTGAGCTCTCAATAACTCTTCGAACACTGCACCCTAAACCCTAAACCCAAAACCCTAAACCCTAAACCCTAAACCCGAAAACCCTAAAACCCCGAACAAACCCGTGGAAGATTTATGACACCTGAACCCTCGGCCCCGAGCTCCAGACCCAGAGCGCCCAACCCGGAACGCGAAGCCTTGGGGTTTGGGGTTTAGGGTTTTGGGGTTTGGGTTTAGGGTTTAGGGGTTAGGGGTTTAGGGTTTGGGGTTTGTGGTTTGGGTTTAGGGTTTAGGGTTTAGGGTTTAGTGTTTAGGTTTAGGGTCCAGGGTC
Source organism: Symbiodinium necroappetens (assembly GCA_905231915.1). Lineage (NCBI taxonomy): Eukaryota > Dinophyceae > Suessiales > Symbiodiniaceae > Symbiodinium > Symbiodinium necroappetens. The sequence continues at coordinate 2,918 of CAJNJA010001804.1, read as the reverse complement.
CAGGGTTTAGGTTTGGGGTTTGGGGTTAGGGTTTAGGTTTAGGGTTTAGGGTTTGGGGCCCGCCGCGGAAGCACCGAACCCTGAACCTTCCACACGTCCGGCTGGGACCAGGAGCATTTCTACAAGCAGAAGTGGGAGTCCATTCGTCAGGCCCAGGCCAGGACAGTGTGATGTTCAGGGTTTAGGGTTTAGGGTTTCGCGTTTAGGGTTTAGGGGGGTTCCTTAAATGGTTCCGTGAAGGGTGCTGTACGGGTACATGAGGGGCTTTAAGAGCTGCTTTAAAAAGTTTTTATGAGGGTCAAACAGGGCATTCTGAGGGTTTTGCGGGGCGCTATGAGGGTTTTCATGAGGGTTTGTCCGCCCACGTAGGAAAAGGATAGTACACAGGAGTCTTCTGTCTTCGTAGAATTTCGGGGTTTCTTACAGTTAAGACTGCAAACTTTCGCGATTCGGTGACATCTGGTTTAAGATTAGTGTTTAGGGTGCGCACTTTGAGTTTCAGGCTGCAGACTTGGTAGACGATTGTTGAGTGTTGAAGAATTACAATAAATAGGAGCTTGAGTACCTCTTATACTGGGGTTACATCATAATATTTATACCTCAAAGCAATATTCTAGTCATTGTGACCCCTTCCGTCGGCTTTCAGTGGATGGAGCCGGAACCCTGAAGGGAACTTCGTTTCAAGCAGTCCGCATGCGGGAGGCACTGGTATTCCGTGTTCTGGTATCAGAGTTCAAGGTTCAGGATCTAGGGTCTTGCTTTGAAGTTCATCACCCCATGCAGTATCTAGAGTATATAGAATGACTCTGCTGGTAACTTTGCACAGCGTCCAGAGGTTTTGAGTCTCAAGGTTGTGATGTGGCGCATCGCTAAGAACCTCGTGCTGTTTCGGGGTTCAAGTCAGGACATCAGGCTAAGCGGAACATCCTACACCCCAACAGTATTCTTGAGGCACAACCCCAACCCTCAAATCTTAAAGATTGCACCCTAAATCCCAACTTTTTCTCCAAAACCTGACCTTGGCCCGAGGCCACGAATGCCCAGCAGCGGGAAAAGGCAAAGGCGGTGCGAGAGCAAACGCGCCACAGCTCCCTGCCTGGTCAAGCCTCAAGCCCTTAAAATCCCTAAGCCCTACAAGCCCTAAAGCCTTTAAGCCCTAAACTCTATAAGCCCCAAAACCCAAACCCTAAAAACGAGAAGCCCTAGAGTGGATGGTTCAAAATTTGGTATCTGGGAGTTGTTGGACCTTCTAAGGGATTCCATGCAGGAGTTTGGGTCCGTTGGACTTGTACCAGTTTCCGGTACGGATGAGTGGCTCAAACCCAAAGCCGTAAATCCTCCCTGCGCCGCAAGCTTTAAGTTGAAGCCGACAGGCACAGGCCATGCCAAAACCTGCAGGTCCGCAGGTGGGGCGAATGCCTGGTCCCCGTGGCAGAAAGCCGAGCATGGACGCGCCGGGCTGCGGCATCTCTGAGTGCGGAAGAACGAGAAAGCACTCCCCAACAAGCTGCAACCCTGATCGCAAGACACCACGGCTTCCGAGGCGCAACCCGAAGTCCACTGCCTTTCGCGGCGGCCGCTTCTGCACAGAGCGGCACCACAGCAATGATGGTGCTGCCACGACAAACGACGTGGTTTTGTTGTGCCTATCGGTCAAAGTTACTTGCTATCACGGATCAAGCAAGTACTTATCAGTCTTCAATGATATACTTCGACGGGACGCTGCAGAGGTGTCTGCTCGTGCACAGAGGCTCACAGAGCTTGGCACAGTTGGTGTTGGACTCGGAAAGATACCTGTGCTGCACAAGGCCCGGTTTAGCACAAGTGCTTCGCATACAACAAGGGCTCTCACGTTTGTACTGGGTTTATATCGGTGAAGGTAAAAGGTTTCGGTCTAGGCCTAGGGTTGTATCTGGAGTTTTTTGATCTTGCTCTCCACAGACCCAGGTGCCCCCCAACCCGAGACCCTAAACCCCTAAACCCCTAAACCCCTAAACCCCTAAACCCCTAAACCCCTAAACCCCTAAACCCCTAAACCCCTAAACCCTAAACCCAAACCCTAAATGCAGCCTTTTCCCTTCTCCGGGGCTCATGTACAGGACCTTGGTATGTGCGAAGCCTGCTAGTGCTGTAGTGTTTATTGCAGCCACAACCCGAAACCTGTGGCTTCGAAGAGTATTCGGTTTCGGGGTCTGGCGGTTTCAGGTCTAGGGTTTGGCATATACAGTTTAGGGTTTAGGGTTTGGGGTTTAGAGGTATAGCGTGCAAAGTTTGCGATTCATGGTCCAAGGGTTGGAGGGTGCAGGTTTGCGCTTCTGCCGGCAGGGCCTGCGCATGCTGTGTCCCAACAGTATTCTGATGCGTCGGTGATGTCAGGCTTTTGTCTTTTCTTTCACGTTCCGTCTTGGGTCGGTTCTCTCATACTGCTTGTTCTCCGAGAGAGCCCAATACCCCTTCATGACGCAAAATATGAAGGAATCTGGCTTACATTGTGCAGGCTTGCTACAGTGACTTCAGGCAGACAGCTTGATGAAGGAGTATGGGGCATTCTTAATATACCCCCATAAGACCCTGCAATGCCCCGGAAACCGAAGCCCTAAACCCTTTCCCCCGAAACCCAAAGACAGCTAAACCGTAAACCCTAAACCCTAAACCCTAAAACCCCAAAACCCTAAACCCTAAACCCTAGACCCTAAACCCTAGAACCCTAAACCCTACACGCTAAAACCCTAAACCCTAAACCCTACACCCTAAAACCCTAAAACCCTAAACCCTAAAACCCTAAACCCCTAGAGCCCTAAACCCTACACCCTAAAACCCTAAACCCTAAAACCCTAAAACCCTAAACCCTAAAACCCTAAAACCCTAAAACCCTAAACCCTAAAACCCTAAAACCCTAAACCCCCCAAGGCCTGATG